>CM037876.1:175807114-175987994 GCA_021292165.1 Shinisaurus crocodilurus
CGGAAACTGGGAGAGCCACCTGAGTGGGCTACCTCGCAGCTGGCACAGGAAATGTCCCTTTTGTGGGAGCCACAGCCTTCCCCTCCAGAGGCGAGCAGACCCCTCGTCCTAGGGGCATTCCGCAGCCCAGCGCGGCTCCCCCCCCCCGACAATTTGCTGCTTTAAATTACCTGGGGAGGCGCAGACAGGTCCCAACCGCAGGGGGGAGGAGAGATCCTGCTGCCCCCTCCCCCGCCCCCCACAGCTGAAATTTGGACTGATTTTTGTGAAGCAGTGGTGCCCGTCCCCGAAGGGCTTAACCCCTCGCCTCGCGTGTTTGTAAATCTATAAAATCCTAGTCGCGTCTTCTCCTCAGTGCAACTGCGATCCTGGGCCAGGGAAAGAGAGGTGGGAGCCGGTACCCGGCTAATTCGGTTCGGGATTCATTTTTGCAATAGCCCGTGGCTTTGTTTCCGGACTGGAGAGCGTGGATCAGATGGCGAAGCTTTGATCACTGTAGTGCCTTCGAGATGGTGAGCGGGGAAGCCACAGATGACTGCGCGCTCTCGCTCTCCCCTCCCTCGCCCCCCCCTCCGCCCGCCGCGCCCGAAATGGCAGGGATGTCTAGTGTTTAATAATGGGCGAGGATTACCTTTGCAATGACTTGTTTCGATGTGACAGGAGCAGAAGTTGCCCTTCCTCCCTCCTCCCCCTGGAGCTGGGGAAGAACCCCTTTGTGCCCTCCAGCCCAGGGGAAGTTCCATCCCGTTCCACCATCAGGAATGCGGGCTCCCAGCACTTTTCTTGGAGAGGCTGGGCGGGAGGGGGCAGTTAAAGCCCCCCCCCCTCTCTGCAGGCGCTGGTCCCCGGAGTCTACACGCAGATATGGGGAGGGGGGGAGGGAGGAGGTTGGGGGTATACATATAAGATCTGTGGAATTTTGGTAGATAGATAGATAGATGTATCTGTGTGCGTGTGTTTGTGTGTGCATCTAATCTCTCTGTGTGTTGAGAGATATGTATCTTTCGATAGATAGATAGATAGATAGATAGATTTGCAAACTTAATCGGTAGCAACAAATATGAACACAAGAGGAAAAGTGGAACCGATTCGTATGTTATCATCCCCCCCCCCCCCACACACACACACTAATCTAGATAGTACCAAGAAGAGGATAAAGGAAATTAAGGCTGCAATCCTATACACACTTACTTGAGAGGCAATCCCATTGAACTCAATAGGGCTTACTTCGATGTAGACATATATGAATGCACTGCACGAAGCCGGCAACCCTGCGCCCTCCCCCCCTTACGTACTCAGGATGCTTTGAAACAATTGGGACTGTTTCAGAAGTCCGCCCTCAGTCAGTCCATTCATCCATCGAGTTGGATAAAATATATAATGGAAAAGCTCGTTCATTAACACTGTATTCTGGAAAAATCCGATTTGTTTGTCGATTTTTCGTTTTAGAGCTAAAGGAGTGTGTGTGTTTAAGAATGAGATATCTCTCTCTCTCTCTCTCTCTCTCTCTCTCTCTCTCCCTCTCTCTCAAGCTCTCTTGTCTGAGTAGCTCAAGGGAGGGAGGCAAAAAGACACATAGGTATTAGTGTGCCCATAAATACCATACTAACGCATGCATACACATGCTCAAGCACAGTGCAAAGTAATTAACAGTGAATATAAACGGGTAATAATGCCTATATTCTAGATTGATAGGGACCACAAATAGGCCTTCTTATATAATATATTTACATATCTACTTGATGAAAAGTTCCATGTCTGCCTCGACTGATAGCCTAGTATTTATGAATATATTCTTGTCTGGCTAGTGAGTAAGAATATGTATATATTAGAGATATGTGTTTTTTTGTTTTTTTTTTTGTTTGTATCTATCTATCTATCTATCTATCTATATTATTACATGCCAACCTCGTTCTCTGTCTGTTTCTCTGTGTATCTCTCCTTCTTGCTTGCTCACAAGTTTACAAGCTGTCCGCCTGACCCACAGCGACGACGTTGGGATTTATGTTGGGACCGTCGCTCTGATCTGAACTGGGCTCAGTGCAGCTGCAGCCCTAAACCTGCCTGCCTACTGGGCAGCAAGTCCCACGGAACTCCAGGGGACGACAAAGTCCCGCGCCAACAACTTCGGGGATCGGGCCTCTGTCGATCCCCAAACTTTGACCTCAATGGCGCATAGATCCGGTTGTGCGTCTCTCTCTCGCTCGCTCGCTCTACACACACACACACACACACACACACACACACACACACACGCTGTCCATTTAGCTGGATGGATGATGACCGCAACTTGGCTTGGGTCGGTTTGTGCGCGAGAGAAAAACAAGTGGAGAGGCTCGAGAAGTCCGAGACATGCTTCCCTTAAGGAAATAACTCTTCCCTTTCCTTCACCCATAAATGTGGGCTAGGCTTGGCTGGGCTGGGGGTATTCCACCCCTTTATCTCCCTTGCACTACGACAGGCTAGTGGGGGAAGTGGGGGGGGGGAGCGTCTTCGAGAGGGAAACGCCTTTATCCAAACGGAGAGAATGGGAGACATCTGGGATGAGGGGACCCCCCCCCTCCACTTGGCCTCCAAACCTTCAGTCCCCCCCCCCGATGGGGGATTTCGTTGTCTTCGCTCACCTGTAGACATGCACACCTATAGATAAGGAGCCGGAAAATTAAAGGGCCCGCGCAAGTTCCCGGTTCTCTGGTTCAGATCTCCGAAATTAAACGCCTGGCTTGGTCGGAAGTCCAGTTATGGGGAAATTAACCAGGCTCAAGAAGAGCAAGCAAGTGTGATCGGGATGCATGGGGCGGGCGGGCGGGGATAGGTCTCCTGGAATCAAGTGCTCTGTGCTCCTTAATACACAGGCGCTTTAAATCATCATCATCATCAATAATAATAATAATAATAATAATAATAATAATAATAGGTCATTTTCATCAACACCTTTAACAATAAGCGACGAGCAGTGCTCCTACCACTGGTGAAAACTATCCCCCTCCCCGCCCCGCCGTGGCATGTTGCAGAGGAATAGAGGCGTCTGCACGGGTGGAATAGTAGGGTGGCAAAGAAGGCACAAGGCAGATCTGCGCGTGGGGGATGGTTGCGGGCGGAGGCCGTCAGGGCACGGTCTGAAGAAGGCCCATGATGCTGCTGAAGCCGAGCAGGTGAGGGTCTGATCAGTGCCTGGATGGGGGAGCTGTCTAGCAAGAAGCCCATGTGAAGCTGCCTTAGTTTCACCATGGAAGGCAGGCAGGATATAAATGTAATAAATAAACGATATTTTTTTTTTTAACAAAAATGGTCTCAAATATTACTTCCCAAGGAGAAACAAGTACCTCTTTCTAATTCAGACTGAGTGGACCGGCTATTTTGTAGAGGGGGCATTTGCCCAGCTTATATACGCCTGCACCGACCTGGTATGGAGCAAAATATCCCCCTGTACCAAAAAGACCAGGCTCTTTCCCCTGAAGGGTGGTATCTCAGGATGTCTCCGTGCGAATCTTTTAAGTTGTCTCTCTTTCCCACCCCCCCCCCGCGCCGCCATCCCGCGGCCGCCCCTCAAATTCGACTTCGGTGTCGGTCCCAGGCAAGAAAACTTGCCCCCGCCAAGCATTCAGCAAGACGAGAAACAAGGGCGCCGGCCCGGCGCGGGGTCTTTCTTCTTTCCTTTTCCAAAACCGAAGGCTTCACACCCAGCAGCAACAGAAAGTGAATGAATGAATGGTTGTTGTTGGTTTTTTAAAAAATGGATAAGAAAATGCAAGAGATTGCCGAGAAATTAACGTGTGATTCGTCACCGCCATTCAAATGCGCTGAATTTGTAATTAATTTGTTGTTAATGATGTTATGTAAGGAGACATGTTTTGACTTTTGAGGGGGATGGGAAAATAGATAAGGTAATTAATGGACAAATTAATTTATCCTAGCGCGGGGGGGCCCGCGGGGGGAGCAACCATGTGGTGCTGAAACAGCCGCTTCCCCCCCCCCCAAGTGAGTTCAATAAGACTTACTCTCAAGTAAATCTGCGACGTTAAACTGCAGTCAGTCACTCAATCTCCCTTTCTCTAGTTCCTAGTGAAAACGGGATCTTCTCATAAATAAATTGAGAAACGTACATACCGTTCACATTGATCTGGAAATAAGCCCCATTGAAATCAATGGAACCGAGTTCCGAATAAAACTGGGAGGCAGGGTGTCTTAAAAAGACGGGGGGATATCCTCCGATCTTTGTTCCTAGCAGTTAATTGGACAACTGTTTGTGTTAACTGCAGACTGATCAACCACAGTTTCTGATCCTTTCGAAGTAGTCACACGCGCGCGCGCACGTACACACCCCAAACCGCGAAGTGACTGAGGCTGAAAGCTCTGTGAAGGCCGGGAAAGAAACGTGGAGGAGCGAGACCACCGTGTGGGCTACGGGGGCCACAAGGAGAAATCCACCCGACGGCTCCTAATTTAGGCACGCTTCCATAGAAGCTGCAGAGGAAGAAGCGGAAATTCGTCTTGTTACAGCAACCACGCAAAAAACAAACAAACAAAAACAAAACAAAAAATGGGGGGTGGGAGTCCCGAACGTGGTCGCCTTTAAGGTTGCAATCCTACACAGGCTTATTCGGGAGTAAGTGCCCTTGAACTCAATGGGCTTACCTCTGAGTAGACATGTATAGGATTGCACTGCGTGGTAGTTCCTTAGAAGTCTTTCACCAGTGGGACTTCGCAGAGAAAGCGAGTGATTTCTAAGGAACAGATCTTTCACCCCACAAAGAGACCCACAAACCTAACCTTGGGATCCTTCCATGAAGTCAACTCCTCCGTGTGTGTGGTGTGTTTTTGCACAACTTCACTAGTTCTTTGTTCTGATATTAACCCGCCCATGGCGGGCCTGGATGGAGAAGTATAAAGAGGCAGCAGCACTTCTGATTAAAACTGCCACATGGTTACAAATGTGTGTCTGTTGGGGGGGGGGGTAAACAATACAAGTTCTCTGAACCTGGAAGAGGCACGAAGCCTCTTTCATTTCCTCCGCTATTAGCCTGTGATAACTTTGTACCTGGACGGCTTTGAGGACATCAAAAAGCCATGCCGTCGGGTGTCCTTCTGCGCATTCTTTCCTCCTCTTCCGGGGTTGGGGGAGCTCCCGTCTTAAACAGGACCAACTTTCACATATAATGCATTTCAGACCCGTGCCCCATAGATCAGAGATCTCTGAACTCCCTAGTGAGCCAGGCAAGCTAGCTGGCCAGCGACGATCTCATTAGGAGGACACAAATGCCGAACACGTTACCTGGAAGTAAATCCTCCTAATTTAATTGGACTTTCTTCCAAGGGGCTCTGCAATAATTTCTCATGTACAGTGACTTGGGAGGGAGCACCACGGAACACAGCGGAATGTACTGCCAAGGGAACATGCACAGGATCTCGTTGGAAGTGTGCCTTAGGATCGCAAGTTTGATTTTCAGCATTCACACCTACCCCGCTTCCTTCTGCAATTCAAATGTTATCTGTCTGTCCATCCCTTGGTGTTTGAGATGTCAGTTTCTCTTTGAGAACTCCAGGCTGTGCTCCTGCCCTCCCCTTGAGTATTCAATACATGGGATGGGTGTCAAATATAATGAACGTAATGATAAGATTAGAAGAAGAAAGAAAGAAAGAGGGAAAGAATATCTTGCCCAAATACTGATTTCAGGATCCACTGATACAAGTCTCTGTGTCAGAGTCTGTGTGTGTTTAAAGTGATCACGAATAGCGTGTGACAGCTATTTTTTAATTAAACTGTGGTTAGAGTAATTTTACAGATGTTTGAAAACTGCAACCGGGGACCAAAAAACCTCCCCCCCCCTTAAACTTTCAAACAATGTTTTGCTGGGGGAATAAAAGACGGCAAGCCCGCGTTGTGCTGCCAAGCAGGACGCGATATGACTGCTGCCCAGTGGCAGTAACCGGAACTGGGTCATTTTCGGGCGAAAGGGTGGCGGTATTCGAGTCACGTCTCTCTTTTTGGCTTAAGGCTGCATCCGCTTGGAAAAAAAAAAAGTTATGCAAGAAAGAGTGGGACGTGATCTTGGAGAGATAAAAAAAGGGGGAAGGGGGGAAAGGCGGCATGTTAAATATTACAAGCCTAAGTCAATAATGGACCAAGTGATTAAGAAATTCATCTTCCAGGCAATTATTTCAGTAATTGGAAATAGCTTCCCCCCCCCCAAATTTCTAAACGAAAGGAAAAGTAAAGAAAAGAAAAGCGAAGGAGTGAGTAGCTTTTCGGGTGGGGAAGGCACTGGAGTCATTCTTTCAGACCCGGCGCGTGCATTGAAAAAAGGCGTCATTCCTCAGCGCTGCTCCAGCCTGACTTTTGTTTTTCAGAATTCGCCCATTCTTTTACAGTCCGAATTGGGTAGTCATCTAAACACGAGAAATGGGGGAAGATCAACAGAAGGGGACCAGTGGTGGGATCTATTCCGAGTCTCATTTGCCTTTCTTGTGGTGGACCCCCCCCACACACACACACACACACACACACCCTTCCCAATCCCAGGAGACTTTCGCTCCTTCAACGACTCAGTATGATCTAGCGCTCGCTGCCCTCTGCGTCTTGCATCCGGCACCTTCGCTTTAAGTTCCTCTCACAAAGGAATATGTATCTCTAGACCCCACGCTTCGATTGATCGCTCTGATTCAGGAATTGGTTCCAGTTTTACGCTATTTGCAAGGGGAAAGCGCCACCTGCTGGTCGGTCCTGGGGAGACTCTAGGTCTTAGCCACACTGAACTAGCAGTACAGTTGTTGTTGTTGTTTTAAATGCCATCAAATTTTGGGACCGTAGGTGAAGGAGTCTTTTCTTTCGGGTTTTCGTGGCTGTGTCCTATCAATCTCTTTAGAGATTTCCTGACACCGGTGGATGCTCTTTCCAAGAAACAGTATTCGATTCCTCATGAGAAAATAGCATTTTGTATCTACTGGGGTGGGAAGTCACGAGGGGGGAAGTGAGGAAGGGGGAAAGAAGGTTTTTGGGGTTTTTTAAAGAATATTTTGCGTCAACATAATTTCCCCAGCCTGGTGCCCCCCAGACGTGTTGGACTACAACTCTCATCATTCCCAGCCAGGATGGCCGTTGCCTGTGTGATAATGGGAGCTGTAGTTGGAGGAGATGAGTGTGGGTTAGGGTTAGGGAGATATTGGATAAGATCCAACATAAGTCTTAAATTAAGTCCTATTCATTTCAGTGGGTCTATTCTAAGTAGGACTCACGCTGGATTTTACCCATTGCCACGTTTTAGCAAGTGCCAACTATTTTGAGACTTGCTGTATTTACTCAGTCTACTGAGAATGGAATGTTTCCCCAGATTTACTCCGGAGTGAAACAGGCTCTAACACCTTCTCAGTGTCTGTCGAAGACATTTAGGTAGAAGGTAAGAAGCTCTTCTAGTGTCAGTGCGAAGTCAGCCTAGGATGTCAGCCTAGATAAGAGCAGCGCAGCATCCAGCAAGGCAGGGCAGGAATGAAAACAGCGATATTGTCCAGCAGCGATCCTGATCCAATCAGAATTATGACCAGTTGTAAAATGATCAATTATTGATCCTTGGAGCAACCCAAATCCTGAAGAAGGGGAGCCCATACAAATTTCAAACACAGCTGAAAAGAAGGACAGGTCGGAAAAGGAAGGCTTCTCTGACATGCACATCTAGTACAGATTTTTTTAAAGCTGATTTTTGTCTTAAAGGCAAATCCGCATGTCATCAAGTCAATGGCACCCCTCTCTCCCCTGTTGAATTTAATGGACCATGCGCTTAACACCCGAGCCTTAGGACACCAATTAGTTGCTACTGATTTCAGTCATGGCAGCCGATTTCAACGTGACACCGATGCGTCTGCAGACTCGCAAATGCCCAGTGTCATGTCTGAACCAGGTCCACTTGCCTCTACACGTACAGCATTGGCACGCCAGCACTGCCTTGGCTGATTATTGTTCTGAGGGAGAGAAAAGGGGGCAAAACCAGGGAAATCCAGTCTGCCTTAAAGCATCCTGGATTACCAAATGCTAACTGGCTAACACTAGCCAAATCTAAGCTTCTTTTAAGCTGGAAAGGGACTCTACTCTGCTGATCTCACTAACGTGAGATAGGAAGGATATTACTCCACAATATATCCTCAGGCTCTCCTAGTCTCTTTTTCAAGTCCCAACATGCTGAAATGAAGAAAGGAGCGGACCCTTGTGAGGAAGGACTGCGAGCTTTGTTCAGTTCTGTGCGGGCCTGTAAGGGGGGGGGGTGCTGAGGGGTTGCCCCGCCCGAATTCTCTCTGCCCCCTTAATTGTTTTTACAAATAATTTTAAAAGGTTACAACTTTGTCTATAAAAGGCCTGCAAACCAGATGAACTGCCCCTGCTACTTTTTTTTTTTGCCCCCCCCCCCCAACCTTTAGGCTGGCTGGCTGGCTACGGGCCTGATTCTGTATGTCTTTTCAACCAGGCTCCAGTTGCTGGATCGTGCGGGGGGGGGGTCTAGGAGGGCAAAAACAAAGTAGATCCTGGACCTGCAAGCCCGAAGTCTGCCTACACCTAGGGGATGGGGTGTGTGTCTCCTGACCACCGGCTAGTCAGTAGCCATTGAAAAAGCACCAGGACTTGGTTGGGAGAGACTGCCCCCCTCCCCACTAGATATATTTGAAGTGTCTGTGAAATATATATATATATATATATATATATGATAACTTGTGCCATCGGTCTATTTCGTATTTATTTATTTACATTCCTCCTTTCCTCCGAGAAGCCACGCACTTGGTTGCTACCCCACCACCACCATTTTATTCTCACGACAACCCTGCGAGGTAGGCCGCTGAGAGAGGAAGGTGGGGAGGGAGGGATCCTGGCTCAAGGTCACCCGGTGAGCTTTGTGGCTGAGGGGGAATTCATCCTGGGTCCCTTCCCCCGCCCTCCTCCAGACGCGTACTCCGGGCGGGCACTCTAACCACTACCCCGTATTGGCTCTGGAAAGGGCTGAAGGCGGGGTGAGGAGTAGGTCGAAGTCAAAACACGCGCCACCGGAGGTTATGGAGGGCAGCAGGGCCCCCATCTAAGGGGGAGTTTGGTCTGCGATAACTTTTCATTTCGGATCAGGGAGTGGGGCTTGAAGGGGTTTGCTAGAAGCATCAACCTATAGAAATGCACCCATCATTTCCTGGAACGTGCTTCTAGTTGCTGCTGCTAGGTGCTGTTGCTACCACCACAACCATCACAATGATGTTCTATCATCCACAAACTGGTCCACAGCGGCCAGAGCGTCCACAAGCTACTCCCTCTGGTTGCGCAGTATTATTTATTTATTTATTTATACCCCGTCTTTTTTCCTGAAGGGAACCCAAGCTGGCTTACATAATCCTCCTCCTCTCCATTTTATCCTCACAACAACCCTGTGAGGTAGGTTAGGCTGAGAGTCAGTGAGTGGCCCAAAGTCACCCAGTGAGTTTCATGGCCGAGCGGGGACTAGAACCTGGAACTCCTGAGTCCTAGTCCAACACTTTCACCACTACGCCACACTGGCTCTCTCAGTAAAGCTCTTAAGGGTGCAATCCTATGTGCATGTTTAACTTTAGACAGAAAAAAAGTCCTACAACTCCCCAACATTCCCCACCCACCCACCCTGGCTGGGGAATGCTGGGACTGGGAGCCGAAGGACTAAACATGCATAGGATTGCGCCCCAAGGCTGTAATCCAATACCTAATTTCTTAGGAGTAGGTCCCATAATCCGCTCAGTGGGGCTGACTTTTGAGTAGACGGTCAAATCGGTTCTTTGGTCCCCTCCTAGTTTCCCTCTGCCTGCCACTGAATCCGGCACCAGGCTGCGTGTGCCTAGGTCTCGTGGAGAGCCAAGGCCCAAGGGGGCGATCCAAGGACCTTCCGGTGCTCTCAGGTGGGCATTCTCCAGATCCGCACGTCCCGAGAGGGGGCTCCTTTCGTAGTCGCCCCACCGCGCTGCTGCAAGGTGCCCGCTTCCTCCAGAACCCCAATCCTACCGACGTGAATGGCAAGCCTCAGATGTGTGCCGTAAGCCTTCCCCGATCGGGCCCCTCCTCCAGATGTGTGGGACCACAATTCCCACCATGCTGGATGGGAATGATGGGACTTGTAGGCAAACACTTCTGGAGGGGCCTGGGTTTGGGAAAGGTTGTGCGTGTGTGTACCGCAACGAGCACATGAGGTCACATGGGCACCATGAAAGGCGACCCAAGCGCGCTGAGATCCAAGGGGAGCCCAAGCGAGTTCTGTATTTATTTAGGGCGCAACCCCATGCATGTTTAGACAGAAAAAAGGCCTACAACTCCCATCATTCCCCAGCCAGCCATTCTTGCTGCAGAATGCTGGGAGTTCTGTCTAAACATGTGCAGGATTGTGCTTTAACACGCTTAACGGTGCCATTAAGTCCCGTCACCTCGTGTTATCTAGACGGCACCGTTAAAGATTAGGAACTTGTTCCCCGTTACCTGCAACGAGAATAGTCGTGTTGAACAATCTGTACCGGACGGAACAAACGTAAACACGCCCCCCCCCTTCCCGAATATATCCGAGTAGGGAGGGCAGTTGGATAGCGGCGTGATATAAATCCGCGCATCATCTGGTACTCAATGTTCCCAGTGAAAGACAGTTCAGCAGCGCTGACCCCTTAGATTCGTGCAGTCCCGTTGAAGCCGGTTGCAAGTGGAAAGCGGATCGGGATTTGGAAGCAGGGGACGGAGTATGAATGAATGAATGAATAAATAAGTTGATAGACGCTAAAAGAAAAAGTGCCCGATGGTATGAATGCAACACAGAGAGATATCTACTATAGATATAAATGAGAGAGTAAGTAAGTAAAATACATGATAAAAAAAGCTAGATAGTTAATGTATGCGTGTATAGATAACCCAGCACATGTGATGCCCCTTCTCACACTTGCACCCCAAGCACAAATAAGGCAAAAATCCGGGAGGAAGAGAGGGAAGTCTGGAAACTGCCCAATTAGATCGTTCTAGTAGGATAATCTGCACAATATTCATTTTCTTCCACTACTCACCATCATTTGGTGTACACAACTATTTCGTATATGGAAAATATCATATTTTAAATTGATTTGCTCTCTTGTAAACTTCACAAGTCATCATGCCGAATTAAAATGCATAAATCAGGGTTTATTTTTGTCATTACACTATCAAACTCCACCACCACCACCGAAACCTCCTTTATGATGACCCATCTCTCAACCCTCCTGCCCCCACAACCTTTATCTCTGGTCCCCCCCTGAAAAATATCTTCCCATGCCCCTGGGCAGCATCATAAAAGCCTCATAGAGAAGCACCCTAGGTCTTCAGACACATATCATATTTTGCATGAAATTTTTTCACATTCTCATATTTCCATATTGACAGCCAGTGTGGCGTAGTGGTTAGAGTGTTGGACTGGGACTCGGGAGATCCGGGTTCTAGTCCCCGCTCAGCCATGAAACTCACTGGGTGACTTTGGGCCAGTCACAGACTCTCAGCCTAACCTGCCTCACAGGGTTGTTGCTGTGAGGATAAAATGGAGAGGAGGAGGACCATGTAAGCCACCTTGGGTTCCTTGCAATAGGGGGAAAAAAGGTGAGATATAAATGTAATAATAATTTTAAAAATTCATCTTTGTGTTCTCTTTGAGCAAGAACTGCCAGAGGTGCATTTTTCAACTCTAAATGGTGGAAGGTGGGAGCAGCCATTTCCATCCATGGCAAATGGTTTTCCATTGTGGTATGGGAAGCTCTGGATTGCAAGCAGGCACCTTATAAAGGAAATGCATTGTATTTGTGCTCAGCATAAATGAACCCCTAACCATTGTCCACTTGATTCCTCAACATTAAACAAATAAACATCCTTTCCTGGTTTGCACCAGAGTGCAACTGTTTCCAGGACCAGGGCTCAAGTCCTGAAATGTGGAATTATGAAAAGAATGCCACTGAGCCTGTGCAGAGTGCCTTTCCATCCCTCTGTTAAACATTATGACCCACTCCTTTGGAAAAGGGGAGGGTAGTCAACAGGGTTTCCCAGAAGATGTTTTGTTATTTATCACACTTTCTTCCCGCCCTTCTGTCAGTATGCCTCACCACAGAGGCATACATGGGATGCCAGGGGGTGTCCCACCCTAGTCCTTGCCAGGCCTGAACATGCCTAGCTTCTGAAGTAGCATTAAATCAAGCACCTTCAGCCCACTGCTCTGTGCCTGGAGCCATAAGCCCATTACCTCTCATTTTAGAAACGGAGCTTTCTTCCTACAGGCTGAGAATGATCCAAATGCGAAAGAAGTGATGAAAAGCAACCTGGGCAGCCAGTGCATATGTGTGTCTTTATCAAGTGTACTGGGAAGGATACTGGCAGCGAAGAAGGCTCTGAAAGCATTGGTAGAATATGCTCCACCATTGCGTCCTTCCTTTTTAATGTTGACGGGTTTATTACCCTCTCCACAGACCAATCTATGTCCCTTCGCCATCTTATGACAGGCAGCTATGATGATATTCCTCATGATCTCTGTGGGTCATAAATCAGCAGATTGCCCCACAAGTTTCGAGAAACAAAGCTGGCCTCAGGAGTTCTTTGAAGTTTGAAGCTGATTTCTGCTCATCTCAATGCATCAGAGGCCAAACATGGAACTGCTGACTCAACCTTATTTGAAGGCAAGCACTTAAACCTGTTTACTGCAATGCATAGGCTTACAAGGAGAGGGGAATTTCCCACAGGGGCTGGCAGGGCTGGGATTGGCCAGGTCCACTTAGCTTGCCTGAGGAAGTTGAAGCTGCACAACCCTGAACTGTGTTTGATGTTAAGAGGTGGCCCCCTATCTCTGCCCCACAAGCACCGACTCATGGATAGTTCCAGCTGATTCCCTGAACATCATAGAGCTGGAAGGGGCCTACAAGGCCATAGAGTCCAACCCCCTGCTCAATGCAGGAAACTAGAGGAGGATTCTACCTCTCTACACTGGTTTGTTGCTTTTCCGAGAGAGATTTAAAAGCTTCCTTTGTTGATAGAAGAGATGGAATGGGGTCAACAAATATAGCTGAAGGTAGCCTGCTTTTCAAATTCACAAGTCTAATTTGAATGGTAGAAATTCAATATGTTTGGGCTGCACCCAGGATCTGCCTTCCATGAGCTGAAGAGACCACTTGTGGTAGGTCTTCTGCCTGATTTGGGGGGATCCCCCTTCCCCCCACATGCACACACCACACACACACCACAACTCACCCCATTCAGCAGGGTCTCCTGACTCTGTGTAGCATTTTCAGGGGTCTTGAGCAGCTGCTGTGTGAAGGAAAGGGAAGTCCACTTCCACCAGCATAGTTGATCCAGTGTAAATCTGGATCCAGCCCTTTGACATTTTGTTGCCCTGAAAGAAATAGCATTTTCCAATAAGGCTGTCAACCAGTTAAACAATTTGAATCAATTATCTTGCCTTTCAATTATTCATCTGCTAATTAATTATAGATATCACAGCATCTATATTTATTTTATTTTATTTTAAAGATTTCAATACTGCTCTCCAGCAGAGCTTTCAGGGCAGTTTATAGAAACAAGATAAAACACAAGTAAAACATAAAGCAATGTATTAAAAAGTTCATCAATACATTCAAATACATTCACAAGCCTGGGAAGATAAAAATACACAGGCCTATTTAATAAAGGCAACTACATCTATCTCCACTAAATAAAAGAGACAACTAATTTATTCTGAAATACTATCTTGAGAAGATTACATTTTAAAAAATCATCCAAGATTCTTTGCAAAAATGCCATCTTTCATGGGCTGAACAAATTGAATTGTGGGGTTGTCTTGTCTCCATATGTTGCCAGGCACTGATGCAATAAACATGGGACACTTAAATAAAAAACCACTATGGACATTATCCAGACAAAGTTAAACAGATTTAAGACCCATTGATTTAAATGAAGGGGGAATTTAAAGAAGAAAATCAGTAGTGTTAAGTGCTTAATTCTTCCTGGATTGTGAACTGTCATCACATCTGAAATAAAGTTCTAGTGTCATTTATTTATTTATTTAATATATTTATTCACTGCCCATCAGCCAAAAGGCCCCCTGGGCGGTTTACAAAACAAAACAACACAAAAAGATCAACTAAAATAATATAAAAACACAAACATACTAAAATATAACATGATAAAAACAAGCAGCCAAATTAAATTCAATCCAGAGGTACAGTAGCGATAATAAAAGTAACGATGATAAAAGAATAAAATTAACCATTAAAATATTGAGCAAATAAAAAGGTCTTCACCTGGTGCCTGAAGGAAAAGAGTGTAGGCGCCAGGTGCACCTCCTTGGGGAACTGATTCCAGAGATGGGGTGCCACAACTGAGAAGGCCCTTCCCCTAGTAGCCACCCTTCTAGCCTCTTTTGGAGGGGGCACTCTGAGAAGGGCTTCCAAAGAAGATCTCAGGGTTTGGGCAGGCTCGTTTAGGGCTTTAAATATTAATGTATGCACTTTGAACTGGACTGGACTTCAATTGGTAGCCAATGTAAATCATAGAGGACTGGCGTAATATGTTCTTGTTGGCCCATCCTCGTTAGCAGCCTCGCTGCCCTGTTTTTAACCAATTGAAGTCTCCGGACCATTTTCAAAGGTAGCCCCACGTAGAGCGTGTTACATTAGTCCAAACTAGAGGTTACCAGAGCATGGATCACTGTTGCTAGGCTCTGCCTGTCCAGATAGGGTCGTAGATGGTAAATCAGCCTAAACTGATAAAAGGCGCTCCTTGTCACTGAGTCCGCTTGTGACTCCAGCGATAGTTCTGAGTCCAGGGGCACCCCCAAACAACTAATCCTATCCCTTACAGGGAGTGAAACCCCAGCTAGGACAGGTTGAGTATCATCCCTCCGGACAGATGATCCGCCCACAAACAGCACCTCCGTCTTGTCTGGATTGAGCCTCAATTTATTGGCCCTCATCCAGTTAAATTGACCTCAATTTATTGGCCCTCAATCATTAAGCAGAGTTCTAAGGCACACATGCAAAAAAAAAAAAAAGTACATTTATTTTCATTAGTATACTCAGTTTGTACCCAACTTTTCCTATTATTTGCATTTTTCTATGCAATTAAGTCAGTTCACTTAAAAATGTAGGCCAAACAAAATTCTCTCCTATCTCTAACTATAACTCCTGCCATCCCCAGCCATCATGGTGGCCATGGTGCTTGGGGATAATGGAAGTTGTAGTCTAAGACATCTAGAGGACACCAGGTTGGGGAGAAGACTGCTTTAAGCCATCATCAAGTTGTTGTGCATCTATTTTTAAATCATGCTAGGGGGGGGGAATGGAATTTTGTATGCTGCCTCTTTCCTTAGCCCTTCAGCAATGCTAGCATTCGCCTCATCAGGCTAAAACATGACATTCTTCAGCTAGACAAATGATTAAAACTCCCAGCAACTATCTAATGAAAGGACTCCCTCTCTTTTCCCCTAGAGCTTTCAGACCCATGTATAATTAGGTTTCAACACTTACAAATATGGGATTTACTCATTCCCCATTGCTCCAGAGATTTCCCACCCAGAATTGCACCATCATTGTAAATTTCTAGGGAGCCTTCAATAGGGTGGGACTTATGGTTTATGGATGTTTCTCCTATCTGATATTCAGTCCTCTTTGAAGGTCATCCTTTTTAATTCATCGAAGTGTCACTCAGCTCAGTTCACAATCTGCTTAAACTGGAGTGATCTGGGAGATTTAAGATGACAAAGTCCCAAAGAGAAGGTCCAAAAGAGCACATACTCTATTATTTCTATCCCTCACCCACACTCCAAATGACCATCAGGGCAAATGGAAAAATGACCTTAATTTGTTCTACAAGCTCTGAAGACAAGTTCATGGTGTCTGCAGTAGAAAGAAAGCCAGAGCCTGTTTCACGGTATTTTAAAGGCAAGGGGAAAGCTCATGTTGACTGGTTTTTGGAGCAGGTCTTCAAATTGTACTGATCAGAACATCAATCTGCGATTGAGTTTTTGTTGATCTAGCCCAATGCAATCTACTCTGGCTAGCAGCAGCTCTACCTGCCACCTGAGATCCTTTTCATTGGAGATGCTGGGGATTGTACCTAGAACCTTCTGCAGACAAAGACTGGGTTCAGACAACACGATAACCCACACTCAGGGGTTGAATATGGGTTGAGTGTGGGCTGTCATTGAACCATGGGTTGTTGTGGAAATGTGGGTTATCATGTTGTCTGAACCCAGCCAAGATAACAAACCATGGTGAACAACCCACAGCTCACAACCCATGGGTTCTCTTCATGGGTTGTCCATGGTTAACAAGCCATGGCTTGTTAGCACAGCTGGATTCAGACAAAACGCAATAACCCATGTTTCATTGTAGCCTATGGCTCGGCTTACTTGCTTGATCGTCTGGAGCTATTGGTCTGTGTAGTTACCTTTCTGCTGTGAATCTGCTCTCTGTTTGTGGCAGATTGTGGTCCAGAATGATGTAGCTTAATTGGCTGTGAGCAGATGGTCCAGCTTTGTGGCAGGGAAATAGACTAGTTGGAACAGAGATCCCTGTTACTATTCTGTTGGGATAAATCAGAATACTACTTATGTAGGGAACATTTGGCACAAGGCTAGAGATGATTCAGAAACAGGGGTGGCTGTTGTTATTGTTGTTGTCATTTTATCCAAAGGAGATAGAAACATGGGCCCCACAGGATGCATAACGCAGTCCAACACTTGCGCTTCTTGATCAATCATCAGCAATGACCTCAACACCCCAAAGCCTATTATTTCTAGGATGTAGAAGTGCTTCTCTGCTACCATCACAGTTCATCTGGATCTACTCCAGCCTTCCCCAAACCAGCCTTTGTCTACAGGGAAGACACAACTGTGCCCTTTATTATTGATATTGTTGAACATTTTGGTCCTGCAGCCAAATCTATATTGTCCTTTGTTGTCCTGTGTTGTCCTGACTGTACTGCCTAGGAGCAGCCTTCCCCAACCTGCCCCCCCCCCAGATGCATGGCTAGTGGGCACGGTGATGGGATTTGTAGTCCAAAACATCTGTAGAGACCCTTGTTGGGGGAGGCTGCCATGAGAGATGCCCCTTTCATTCCAGCAGAGAATGGAGTCTCTCTTTTTCTGTCCAGAATGTTGTGATGTATTATCACTACAAACTGTGAGCAATTGGTTTTTACATGTTTGGGAACAACTGGCAGTCACGAGCAGCTGCAGTTCTGTTATGTCTACAGACTGAGTCTATTCCCAGTCTCATGGGAAACAAATTCTCTGGGAACAAACGGTCACGTGTTTGTTATTCTCTGACGTAGTGAACTGTTCCAGGCAGAAGCCATTTTAAGGAGAAGGATTTTATTCTTGTTCTCTTCTTTTGTTCCTGCAACTGCAACAATGTAACGCTTTGCATTGGTGGGATGAATTTCCGCTTCCCTCCACTGGACTAATGCTTGCTATGCATTTATACTCTGCACATGGACTGTAACTAGGAAATGTATACTCTGTGGTACTTACTTTGAATAAGTAAATATAAGCAGGTAGATTATACCTGTTGGTGTCATGTCACATAGTGTTTCCTGAGTCCTGGATTAATCTGCAACTGGAGAAGCTGGAGAGGCTAAGTCATAACAGGGTCTGCTGCACGCTGCTGCTGTGTGAGAGATTCACTCTGCTGTCCAGGCTACGCTAGCACACAGATTGGACTACAAATCTCTTTAAGCACCAACACAATACCCGGCCAATGGTGGTGATGGTGGTGGTTACCAGTTGTGTGCATCTCATTTTCAATGACAGGGTTCAAGAGACATTTGGTGGTTTTCCTTAGGTACTGTACATAAAAGTGAAAGTATGGCTACATTCCACCAAACTTCAGGACTATTCTGTGCACCCAGTGGCACTGCGAATATGTGATTGATTGAACAGCTTCTCCTTCCTCTTTCTCCCTATGTATTGATACTCACAGGAGTTTCAGAAGCAATTAGGAATACGGCATGGGGATCTTCTGTTAAAAACCAGGCTCTGGTATCTGGGAGCATGGAAGCCCTTGTGTTAATCGATGGAGCACTTTGGATTGTAGCTCTATATGGTTAGGAATACTTGAATGGGAGTCTGTATACTGATTTTGTGATAATCTGAGTGTCTGATAGCATTTCATAAGACTATGTTTATTTTTTAATTTTATTTTTTTATTTTATTTTTTTATTTTTATTTATTATATTTAGACCCTGCCTTTTTTCCTGCAAGGAACCCAAGGCGACTTACATAATCCTCCTCCTCCTCTTATCCTCACAACAACCCTGTGAGGTAGGTTAGGCTGAGAGTCAGTGACTGGCCCAAAGTCACCCAGTGAGTTTCATGGCTGAGCAGGGACTAGAACCCGGATCTCCCGAGTCCCAGTCCAATACTCTCACCACTACGCCACACTGGCTCCTTTCCATTGCCTGGAAAATAAGCCAGTGTTCACCCCAAAGACTTAATTCTCTAGTCAGGTTGCAGCATACTTACTAGTACATGTACATGCCACTATTGATCAGTTCTCTTTAGCTTTCTCATCACTATTACAGAGGGGATACACCAGTTATACACCAGGGGTCCTCAACCTTTTTGCACCTCTGGGTACATCTGGGAGTTTGAGAAACTGCTGTGGGCACCAACACAAAATGCCTAATAGTGGGTCACTGCTTTGGCATCTGCCTTTCATGTCTATGGATCTTAGGCTGCATCTTATTCAGCAAAAATGTTTATAAACAGGGTTGTCCTTAGGAGACAGGGTCCTTTAAAGGCACACACAGAGAAAGACTTTAGAGCATATGTAAATTAGCATATGCAGATTTTTGCTTTTTTGTTGTTGTTTTGTTCCTGTGGGATGGAGCCAGGTATCTTACCTAGCACTGCCCCTGGGCACAACCCAGCCAGGTGATCCAAGTGGTGAGCCTGGAAGGAAGAGAAGCCTTTCTCTTTGGTTCAGTCGGAAATCCACACTCAAAACCTCCAGTCCAAATTAAGAGATATTTATTAAAGGAATATAATAAGAGACAAAAAGGGAATGTAGAGTATGTACTTGAAAATAAACAGAACAGCATACCTTGCTAACCTTAACATTATTAGGGATTCGTTTTATATTCATTTTATGTTACAGCGAATGTCTCAAGAGCCTTCCCCAGCCTAGTGTCTTCCAGCTATGTAGGACTACAACTCCCATCACCCCCAATAAGCATGGCTAGTCTAAAGTTTAGAGAATGAAAACATTCTTATGCGAACCATCACAGATGAATTTTGTGAGTATCCAAAATCTGAGATACACTATGATGTTCACAACATTTCAGGATGGATTGAGGTTTCACCAAATTTTGGCATTCATTGTATATATAATTACAACATTTCACCTTGTGAAAATAGATATTTATATCTTCTTCCCTTCCCTCTTGCACACTGTTCACTTCATCTTAAGTTACATCTGGCCAGTCAATGAAGGATATGTGGGTGTGGCCAACAAACCACAACAAACAACAATGCAATCCTATACATGTCTACTCAGAAGTATGTCCCACTGAGTTCAATGGGGCTTACTCCTAGGTAAGTGTGAATAGGATCACAGCTTAAAAGTACTGGATGACTGATCAGTGTCACTGAGCAATTCATATAATTATGCTACCTTTTAAATTATTTATTTTTATTTATTATATTTATACTCCGCCTTTTTTCCTGAAAGGAACCCAAGGCGGCTTACATGATCCTCATCCTCCTCTCCATTTTATCCTCACAACAACCCTGTGAGGTAGGTTAGGCTGAGAGTCAGTGACTGGCCCAAAGTCACCCAGTGAGTTTCATGGCCGAGCGGGGACTAGAACCCAGATCTCCCGAGTCCCAGTCCAACACTCTCACCACTATGCCATATTGATGATTAAAATTGGGTTTAATGTGGGCTTTGTGGGGGGGTGAAATTATTTCAGTGCTAATGGCATCTGTGTGCCCTTCTGGATCAAGGTAATTACTTTAAGGGTTCTTGGGTTGTTGTTTTTACACAAATATATTATGGGTCTCCGCACATTCAGAGGACGATCTCCAAACTATCCTAAATGCTTTTGCAGAAGCATACGAAAAACTTGGTCTCTCACTTAACATCAAAAAAAACCAAAGTGCTTCATCAGCAAGTGCAAGCCAACCCTTTGGTGATGCCATCTATCCAGCTTGGCGGGACAATACTGGAAAATGTCGATCATTTTCTCTATCTTGGCAGCTATCTTTCTGTTACAGCTAACATCGACAGTGAAATCCAGCATCGTCTGAGCTCCGCAAGTGCCGCATTTTCTCGAATGAAACATAGAGTGTTCGAGGATCGGGATATTTGTAAGAAGACCAAAACACTGGTTTATGAAGCCATTGTATTACCAACTTTATTGTATGCCTGCGAAACATGGACTATCTATAAACGTCACTTCCACCTCCTTGAAAGGTTTCATCAACGTTGCCTCCGGAAAATCCTGCAAATTACTTGGGAAGATAGGCGAACAAATGTCAGTGTACTGGAAGAAGCAAAGACTACTAGCATTGAAAAAATGATCCTTCAACGCCAACTTCAGTGGACCGGTCATGTTGTTCGAATGCCTGACTGCCGCCTCCCAAAGCAGTTACTTTACTCCCAACTCAAGGATGGAAAGCGGAATATCGGTGGTCAATATAAGAGGTTTAAAGATGTTCATAAGGCTAATCTAAAAAAATGCAATATAAACATCGAAAACTGGGAAGCTCTGGCCCATGAACGATCTAAATGGAGGTTGGCCTTTCACAAAGGTTCCATGGACTTTGAAGAAGCCCGAGTGCAAGGTGAAAGGGAGAAACGTGCTAAGCGAAAAGCACGTCAAATGAATCCTTTACAGGACCATCTTCTATCTGGTAACCTGTGTCCTCACTGTGGGAAGCTGTGTGGATCTAGAATTGGCCTCCACAGTCACTTACGGACCCATCGCTAGAGTCTACACAATCTTCTTTAGAATTTCCTCCTTTTATCCCGGAAGACAATCTTACTCGGTCACGAGTGATCGCCTGATGATTATGGGTTGTATCTAATGTTAGTCTAACTTAAGTCCCATTCATTTCAATGGTTCTACTCTAAGTAGGACTAACATTGAATACAACATTGTGACTTAACCTATCTGATTTAGTTTGGAGTCACTGTTATCTTTATTAAGCATCTTTAAAATTCCAGCTGCATTGAACTGGAATGCAGCTGGAATTTTAAAAATCTTGTTTATAAAGTGTGTGTGGGGGACGACGACATTAGAAGTGTCTTTACCAAAATCCCTATGATCTAATGTCTCTCTACACATGGGTCAGCTGCATCTCCATGAACTAATCAAAGAAGAAACCATTACAAAACACTTTACTGCTGGCACATAACTCCTCATGAATTAAACAAGACTGTATTTTCCTCAATACAGAATTGAGGAAAAATATTGAGATATCATCAAAGAGCTGACTTGATTATATGAAGTGCTTGAAAATTGAAGTGTTTCGAAGAGGAAAAAAGTATAGATGAAATCAATCTTATTTTGCCCAATCATATCCTGGTTAAATCTATGTGTATTTTGTTAGGACACTAAAAGCACACACTCCTATGCATATTTACTTGGAAGTAAATCTCACTGAATTCAATGGGTCTTACTCCCTAGTGAATCTTTTTAGAGACCAAAACAGACATTACTGTAAATGTGTGTTTAGTAGCTACACCTTGTTTTATTTTCTCCTCTAGAGTAGGTGCAGGGACCCACGATCAAGATTGGAACCTTAATGTAGGTTTTTTTGGGGGGGGTGGCTTTTAAGATCTGGATTGGGCCCTGTGCCTTCTGTAGAGTAAAAATGAAAAACAAACAAACAAAAACCAGACACACAGCTGCTAGGCACACATTTAAAGTAATGCCTATTTTGGCTTTAAGGATTGCGTTGAATGCCACCAGACTTCTGAGTACAAATGTACAGGATTGCATGGTTAAATTATATTCTGGCTATAGCCCATTTTGAGTTAATATAGAACCTCCAAACAGCTGCCAAAATACTAGTCCATTTCTGGGCCTGATTCAAAGTGCTGGCAGTAACATTCAAAGCCCTAAACAGCTTTGGGCCAGGTTATCTGAAAGATTGTCTCAACCCATATATACCTTCCCGGACCCTAGGATCATCTTCAGCAGTCCTTCTCCAGGATCATCTTCAGTGGTCCTTCTCCCCCGCCAAAGGAAGTGAGGTGGGTGGCTACTAAGAAGAGGGACTTTTCTGGGCACTCCGGTTGTGGAATGAGCTTCCCAGAGAGGCACACCTGGTGCCTGCATTGTGCTCTTTTCAGCACCAGTTGAAGACCTTATTTTCCCAGGCATTTTAGTTGTTCCATTTCTGTTGTTTTTTGTGGGATAATTAAATTGCAGTCAAAACCAATGGCTCATGTTTCACCAGGTAGTTGGGTGAAATGGTTAAGATCACTGGTATCTACTAAGGTGGATTCCCTAGAAGATACTCATTGAGTATTTAGAAGAGCCTCAACAGGAAGTGGGCGTAGCTTTCAGCTCTTCCTCTTTCTGCTGAGTCTCTGAATGTGTGGTTGTATGAGTTGTTGCCTCCAGGTTGTTCTAACAGCAGCATGTAACCAGAGTTGCTGGTCTGAACTCCACAAATTCAGACCCCAAGTATTTCCAAATGTACTGTAACCAACTGTAAGAAACGCTTTTAAGCCTGCCTGAATGAAACTGCATAATCTGAGTGAGTAAATGTTACTTTTAACTTTTACAAGACTGTGTCTCTGATTATTGTTCTGAGGGAGATAAAAGGGGGCGAAACCAGGGAAATCCAGTCTGCCTTAAAGCATCCTGGATTACCAAATGCTGGCTAACACTAGCCAAATCTAAGCTTCTTTTAAGCTGGAAAGGGACTCTACTCTGCTGATCTCACTAACGTGAGATAGGAAGGATAATACTCAACAATATATCCTCTCCTAGCATCTTTTTCAAGTCCCAACATTTTTTGTTGGATAATTAAATTGCAGTCAAAACCTATGGCTCATGTTTCACCAGGTAGTTGGGTGAAATGGTTAAGATCACTGATATCTTCTAGGGTGGATTCCCTAGAAGGTACTCGTTGAATAATTAGCAGAGCCTGAACAGGAAGTGGGTGTAGCTATCAGCTTCTTCCTTTTTCTGCTGGGACTCTGAGTGAGTGTGGTTGCACGTGAGTTGTTGTCTCCACATGGTTCTAGCAGCAGCATGTAACCAGAGTTGCTGGTCTGAACTCCACAACTTCAGACCCCAAGTAACTACAAATGTACTTGTACCAACTGTAAGAAACGTCTTTTAAGCCTGCCTGAATGAAACTGCATAATCTGAGTGAGTAAATGTTACTTTTAACTTTTACAAGACTGTGTCTCTGATTATTGTTCTGAGGGAGAGAAAAGGGGGCAAAACCAGGGAAATCCAGTCTGCCTTAAAGCATCCTGGATTACCAAATGCTAACCGGCTAACACTAGTCAAATCTAAGCTTCTTTTAAGCTGGAAAGGGACTCTACTCTGCTGATCTCACTAACGTGAGATAGGAAGGATAATACTCTAACAATATATCCTCTCCTAGCATCTTTTTCAAGTCCCAACACTTTTAATCTGTTAGGATGCAATCCTATGGCTGGTAGACGCTGTCTGGCCAGCCATAGGAAAGGTTGTAGTCCCAGCTCCAACCTCAGAAAAGAGCTCTGAGGTGGCAGCTGGGACTCCAACTTCGGAGTGCCATTCCTCCGCCCTCGCAGCTGGCGTGGTTCTTTCTGAGCCAGCTCCTCCTCCAAAGGCAGAAAAATGACTTCGGAGCCAGTGCTGATGGGGGGAGGGAGCAGAGGAGTGAGGCTCCACTGGGATATGAGGAATCCCAGTGGTGCCTCAGCCCCTCCTCCTCACAAGGAGGGGTAAAACACTTAGACAGCCAAAATTGGCTGTCTAAGTGTTTTGGAGGGTGAGGGAAACATGGAGGCAATCCTTGTCTCCATGCTCCTCCCGCCTTCCATTGGATGCCGGTAATTCTCTGAGTTCAGAGGGTTATGGGCAGCCACATTGGATGGCACTGCCCCTGTATTTTAGCTGCTGCTAGGTTTTATTTGGTTATTATTTTAATTTTATACTGTAGTTTAAATGTTAAAACTTTTATATTGTATTTTATCCAGTTTTACTTTATGGTTTTAATTGTTGTGAACCTCCCAGAGAGCTTCAGCTATTGGACAGTAGAGAAATGTAATAAAAAAATAAAATAAAAAGTAGAGGTAAAATGGAGTAGCTATACAGAATGTTAGGTATGTCGTTGGGAAATTGTCAAAATGGCAGCTCTTGCCAAGTATGTAAGATGAAGGGAAAGCAAACAAAATATGAACAGTCTGAAAGGGCATAGTTTCCTTTTATTAATAACTGGATCACAAACAGAAATGAACAATACTAAAGATTCTTAGTGGGGTATTAAATTTCTTAGGGTTGTTTTTTTTTTAAAAAAAATGTCTTATGTATATTATATCCTGTATATTTTTGTTAGACTTTACATTTTAAAGTAAAAAAAGAAATTAAGAAATACTATATTGTTTTATGAATTGTCTTTGGCAAATTTAAAGGAAAACCATCAATCAATGCAGCCTTATTCTATCAGATTTAGTCTGCAGTCCTATACACTAGGGGGGTACGGACTTACCTGAGAATATTGAAGTCAATGCAACTTACTTCTGAGTATATATATATATATATATATATAGGATTGCACAGTATGCTGCACTCATACAACTGTCCTACCACATGAAGCAAGAGAAATCCTGTTCTTGTACTACGTCTACAGTTTCTGGTTTCAAGCTCTCTGCTTCATTCCAATCCTTTTCTGTACTATAGCTGTGTTGCCCATAGAAAGGGGAAGAACGCTTGAACAACAGCATCGCTTTGAGGTCCCGTGGATAGAGAGTGTTGTTGGATTTGGCCAGGGAGAGCTGTGTCCCAAAATTCTCAGCCAGCCATGATTCTGTGCACTAAGGCCTACAGTCCGGTGGACCTGGGCAGTCTGGTGGATCTGGGCAGTGGGCAGGTGGTAGATCTGGATCCACTGGTAGATCTCTGGGTGATTTGCACTAAATCAGCAACAATTTCAGATTCCCAATGGTTTAGCAACCGCAACAACAAAATAACCCCCCACACCCTAAATTATACTGCTAAAATGAAGACAGATTGGGGAAACTAAAGATGGATTTTGTGTGGAATGACTGAGCTCTGTTTAGTCCTGGTATTTTCAAAACAAGTTCCTGGGCTCAGAATTCTTTCATTGTGAATGTATGTCTTCTGCATCTTGCTCCAACTGGTGGATCTCAGCATTCTAATGAAAAAAACAAAGTAGATCCTGCAAGCCTGAAGGCTGCCCACTTTTGCTATACACATTTTCCTGGGAGGAAATCCCACATAATGCAGTGGGACTTATTATTAGTTGAGGAAACATAAGTTGAATCTATATGCCTGTTGCATAACATCATACTGCAAAAGACCTTGTCACCTTGATCACAAACCTCCAGTTTGGATGCCGTTGAATCAAAAATCATTTATTTCCAATTAATGTTTTTCAGGAGGATTGCACTGTATTGCTTTAAATTTTTAACAAGAATACATATGTGTTTAGATGACTTCTGCTATAAGTAAAGATGGCAGAATCCATCTTCTCCATCCAATCTGTACCATTCAAATGTCCAAGTTCTCTTCTGTCCTTGGTGTGGTCCATTCTCCTTGGTTTGCATAGTACTGCCTGTTCATTGCCATGATAATTCTGTTAGATATGCTGTGATGCCTCACATAATGTTGACTTTGCTTTCTCATCTCCATACCAGCAGAGGCTGCCTTGTTTCCTGCAAACAATATGTCTTTTCAATGCAATCCTATGCATGTTTACTTAGAAGTGAGTGCCATGTCCCATTGTGTTCAGTGAGACTTCATTTCTAGGAAAGAATATATAGGGTTGTAGCCTTTCTTTTTCAAAATGGTCGAGTTTTGAGTTGGCACTGATTCTTCAACAGGTGGGATGCAATCTCTGAAATCTCATACCATTTCAGGACTAACAAAGGAAAAGATTTACTGCAGGAGACTTCATTACTTACACTTTTATGGAGACTTCTTATCTAAAGCCATATAATGCCTTCTGGCAAATGTTCCACTTAATTCTTAGAAAAACCTCATTGCATCCCAAGCCATGACTGGCAGCTGTAAGCAGACAGACTGCCTTGTATGGCCGTACACTCTAGGGATCAAGAGAGATGCCTAGCCAAGATCACAGTGTCCTGTCTCTGTCATTTACTTGTCCATATCTGTGGCCCAGAGAATGTCACATCCTTTGCGAGTTTCAGAATGATAAATTATCTCAGTCAAAATCAGAAATAGCTTATGGGTTCAAGATAGATATGTTTATCTAAAACAGTTGCCCTAAATAAATTTACCCTTGACAAAGAGGAATGTTTTTGGGATGGAAACACAGTGCAAAAGCATCTGTTCATGATGCCAAAGCAAATTTCACCATGATAACATATCATGTGTACACATTTTCTTAGTGCCAATGAACTCTTAAGATGGATTCAGATGAACAGCTGAGGTGGTGCCTGGTCATCTGCAAACATGCCTTGGAAATATGGGGTTAGCTGGGAAGAAGAGATCACAATCTGCATACAGCGATGTGCCCTTCTTGTGAATGGTTACATGTTAAAAAAAACACAACTCAAACCCTCATCATGTCACCAGTTCCTGTTGAGCTTCTTGCAGCTGAACATAACATACCATAGCAGCCTTCCCCAACCTGGTCCCCTCTAGATGTGTTGGACTGCAACTCCCATCATCCCTATCCAGTGTGTCTGTGGGTGGTGGGACTTGTAGTCCAACACATCCAGAGGGTACCAGGTTGGGGAAGGCTGCAATATAGTTAGGAACATAGAAGGCTGCCATCTACTGAGTCAGATCATGGGTTCATCCTAGCCCAGTATTGTCAACACGGACTGGCAGCAGCTCTCCAGAGTTTCAGGCAGGGTTTTTCCAGCCCTACCTGGAGATGCCGGGGATTGAACCAGGGACCTTCAGTTTCTAGGGACATACCGGTACTTTATTTTGCCTGTTTAAATGAACAGTTCACCAAACAGCGTTGGTCTTCGTCTGTTGTTTGGTTTCCCCCTGCTGAGAGGCTTCTGTTTCATATTAAATAACCAGCAGGTTGAGATTAGAAGGGGGGTCCCCCACCCCCATGAGAAGCAATATTTTTAAAGAGCACACCTGCAGGTTGTCCCCTCATTAACACACCTACCCCCCCCCCTGACTTAAGAAGAACAGGGCTGTATCTTTGTATTCTCCATGGTTCCGGATGGAAGTGGTTATGGATGGCTTTTCATTGCATGATTACCATCACAGCTTTTATGGAAGCTAAAAGTGCACCAGGAACACAGCTGTAAGTCAGGTGGCTGCTAGTTACAAATCGCGGACAGCTTGTTTTGATATCTGTAAGTGTGAATGATTTCTGTTGGTTGTGTAGAAGTTGGCTCTATAAACAAAACAGAACAAAAAAGATAGAAAGGGACTGGCTTGATCCTCAGATGGTGTCCATCAGCTGAACCTCATAATATAAATTTTGTTCTAATGACGATTTATGTCTGTTTCCAAAGGTCAATAGTTCTTATTAGTCACTATCCACTGAATCTTTTTCTGCGCTGGTGCATCAAACTCAGTCAAAATGAAGTTAATATAAGTTGTGACTGCAATTGCTGTGAACCGCCCAGAGCACTTTGGCTATTGGGCAGTATAGAAATAAATAAATAAATAAATAAATAAATAACAACAACAACAACAACAACAACAATAATAAGAAGAAGAAGAAGCAGCAGCTCATATATCCTCCCCCCCCCCTCTGTCTCATTGAAATAAACAAGAACTGCATAGGAGCAAAGCTTGGGGAAGGGCATCCAATGACCATAGCAAATTGCAAACTCAGGTTGACCCCACATTAATGACCACAGCCCTTCAAAATATTGTAGGTTTGGAGTTTGGGGTGGGTGGGGTGGGTTGGTCTAAATGACCTTTCAAGGATCCCCCCTTCCAACCATGTGAGTCTGTGGTTGTGAAAAGAGACTACGGTACTAGAACTGGTCAAAACAGAGGGGCAAATTTAGCCTGGCAGATTTGTAGAATCATAGAGTTGGAAGGTACCTGAGAGATCATCTAGTCCATTGAACCCCCTGCTCAATGCAGGCTCTGCACTGCAGGGTGCAGCTACAGCATCTCTGACAGTTGGCCATTCAGTCTCTGCGTAGACTTCCAATGAAGGGAAGCGCCCACCACCTTCCAAGGCATCTGTTCCACTGCCAAACAGCCCTCACTGTTAGGAAGTTCCTCCTAATGTTTCATGTCTGCTTCCCTGTAACTTCCAGCCATTGGTTTAGTCATTGGTTCCCAACTATTATGAAGATTAGCCAAATGGTGGCTGTCATAAAGCGATGGCCATAGACTCTTCTGGAATGGGAGGCCTCTCCCCACTAAGGAATATGATGCAGCCAGACCTGACCAGACACGTCCCTGAGATTTACCTGAATGGAAGATGATTCATCATTTTGTCCTACTAGGCCAAGAGGAAGGGGCTAGCTGAGCCCACCATTTTAAGCAGTTATGTCTGGAACTGGGTTTGAAAAGGAGGCAGACAGCTGACTTTGCTCTCAGAAGGAAATCCTATGTGTTCCCCTAGAAATCTGATGGGGGGGATGAATCTATTGGAGTGTTAATGCTGTGAAACCCCTGTAGTGGACGGGACCCCTCTTTCCAAAGCCCACACCCTCAACTTGTACTTCGCTCTCACCAAGTGCCACCTTGTATTGGTCACTTCCGACTTTAAGCTGTCTTTTAAAGTTGCGTTAGCCGATTATGTGTCTTAGGTCTTATATGTAGCTGTTCACCCACGTTTGTTTGTCTTTATTAAGCAGTTTGTTTTATTTGATTACTTGAAGTAGGGTGCCCCTCCGTTAATTCACTTCTTACTTTCCTGTCACCAGTCAGACTCTGGAGAATTAGAACTTTGAATAACAAGGTTGATTTATTGTTCTAACAAAGTCTCTAAACTGATATTCAACTCAGGAACAGGTAACTTGGATTTTCAACAGTTACATTCAAACTTGTTCTTTGCTTAGATTCAGGTTAAAGGCAGGCAGATGTTATACAGTGCTCTTTGTATCAGTTTGGCTTGGTTACTTGAAAGTTACAGTATCAGACTAGGGAACTTAACTGTCCCTCACACTAGTCCAGAGTTTCTCCTTCTTCCTCAGACAGAAGGTCCTTCACTCCCTAAGTGGAGACTCCTGTGAATTGTTCTACACTAACACCTTCACGTTTGCTTTCTCACAACTTAGTCACTAGATTTCCTGTCTGAACTCTTCTCTTCAGTACCACCTTTTCCTACCTACTCTACTAACCTTCCACTCCCTCTCTCACTCCAACCCACTCTCTTCCCCAACTGACAACCAACCCCCTTAACTGTCAACTCCCTGGAGTTGCTATGCTCTCGGCCTCAGACAATCAGAGCCTCTGGAATGTTCAGCTTGGCCCCTCCCTGGGCTTCTGCCTGTCACTCCGCCACACCCCCATCTTATGCTTATGCTATATATATATGTAAAGCATATACATATGGCAGAAATGCCATAAGCCTCCTGTGACCTCTTCCTATGGAAACTGAACCTTGGGTGAAAACTGTACACCTGAAACTTCTTACTGATCCGATATGATTAGTAGAGAATGCTCTTCAGAGAATGCTGTTTCCAATGGAGATCTGGATTAACACAACTAAAAGGCGCATTGCATTTCTGAACATTGTAACCAAAGGGCCAAACTAGATGGGACATTATTCATAGAATCATAGAGTTGGAGGGGGAGTCTTTAAGGCCATCTAGTCCAAGCTCTTGCTCGATGCAGGAAATCTAATGCTAGAGCATCCCCAACAGATGATTATCCAGCCTCTGCTTGAAAACCTCTAAGAAGGTATTTAGTCTTGTTTTAATAATAATAATAATAATAATAATAATGAGGAGGAGGAGGAGGAGGAGGAGGAGGAGGTGTTGAGGAGGGGGGTTGAACTGGATTGGAGCTGTGGCATGGAGGGAGGGGGACACTCCAGCACCTGCACTGTGCACCAACTAAAGCTTCTGGACACTTTTCCAATGGAGCCTCATGTACAGTATGTTACAGTAATTGGTTTTAAAACCCACAGTTAGTTTTCTAAATCTTTAAAACATGAAAAAGCTAGTTTGCAGTATGTAATTAATAATTTCTCAGTGCAAAACATTGAGCAGATGGAGAAAGCACATGGTGGATGCTAGAGCATCTACTGGCTGTGCAACATCTCTGTCGACATGAGTGAACTGAACACAAGAGTTTCAGCCATTTTGGAATGTATTCTTTGGTGTCCATTGTCAATCATCGAGTCACAGCAAGTATTGTCTAGTAAATGTAAGAAAACACAGATTCTGAACTAATTTGAAATGGGGGGGGGTGCTAGCTGTGTGAATTCTATGGATTATATATGGGACTGGAAACCACTGCCAAAGTGGATTCTCCTTTCCCCCATGCACTCCCCAAATCAGCTCCAAAGAGTTGGGGGACCCTCCAGAGCAGATGTGAAGTGGCATGGAGGGGCACAGTGGGGAGGAACATAAGAAAAGCTAGGCTGGGTCAGACCAAAGACCTGCTTATATATTATTATTTATTATATTTATACCCCACCTTTTTTCCTGCAAGGAACCCAAGGCGGCTTACATAATCTTCCTCCTCCTCTCCAGTTTATCCTCACAACAACCCTGTGAGGTAGGTTAGGCTGAGAGTCAGTGACTGGCCCAAAGTCACCCAGTGAGTTTCATGGCTGAGCGGGGACTAGAACCCGGATCTCCCAAGTCCCAGTCCAACACTCTCACCCACTACGCCACACTGGCTCTAGTCCACCAGCATTCTCTTGGCACAGAGGCCAAGCAGATGACCCAATGGGAAGCTCACAAGCACAACATGAATGCATTAGCACCCTTCCACTTGTGTTCCCCAGTAACTGGCATTGAGAAACATACCGTACTTCCTCTGTTACTGAAGGTAACATATAGCCATCTGGACCATTAGCCATTGATAGCCTTATCTTCCATTAAAGCAAAGGGAAGTCCCATTGTATGAGCAGAAGTCCATTTGCATGATGGTGTCCTTTGTATTACTTGGTTTGTCCAAACTAAAATGATTAAAATAGTTTGATTTCTTCAAAGTCCCTCAAGTATACGTTGATTCATAAATCAGCCAATACAGCCAATGAAATTAAGCTGCGATCTAGAGAAAGAACCACACAAAGTTTCCAAAAATAAGATCTGTGAGAGGATGTTTGAAATACAGGCGTTGTACTAGATAAGGTGCAATCCACAGTTGTACCACAAGATGGAGATAGAATGCCTTTTCCTAGGCATTGCTTGTTCTCCTATTTTTCCTTGATCTTCTCCAGTAAAGGTGGTGCAGAGAATGACCCGGAGAAGGGAAGGCAATAGGCCCAGTCCAACTAAAGTTAGTAGTGGCTTACAGCCAGGTCCAGCCTGAGACATTTTTCTGCCTGAGGTGAAGGGCAAGCTGCCCTCCCCCAAGGGCAGTGCTATGTACCAAAAAGATCAGGGGCTTAGGCCCACAGGACAACACAAAAAATTACAAATGGGCATATGCTAATTTACATATACTGTAAAGTCTGTAAAGGACCCTGTCTCCTAAAGACACCCTTTATTGTAAAAAGGGATGTAAGGACAGAGTAGAGGAGGGCATTTGATTTCAGAAAAAAACCTCAGGCAGAAAGATTCAAGGGGGGGGGGGCAGAAGGAGGTGAAGCACATGTGGGCGAAAAGCCGGCTAATCCAGGGGGATCAGATGCAACAGAGAGCATCAGGGCCCCGTACCTTTATTTCAGCAAGTGCCCATGGGAAGCAGGGTGGTGGGGCAGATGGCCTCTCAGGAATCTGGGGCTCCAAATGAAAGATTCGGGGCATCAGCCCTAGTTGGCCTCCCCCTAACACAGCCTCTGCCCCCCCCCCATGTAGCACACCGGGCTGGCAGTGGGATCTTACTTGAACGTTGGTGAGGGGACAGGATCCTGAACTGGCAGGAGGGCAGCAGGCTTAGGAACACAGGAAGTTGCCTTATACTGAGTCAGACCGCTGCTCCATCTAGTCCAGTATTGTTGACAGTAGCTCCCCAGGGTTTCAGGCAGGATTCTTTCCACCCCTACATGGGGATGTTGGGGATCAAACCTGGGACCTCATGCATGCAAAGCATGTGCTCTACCACTGAGCCATGATCCCTCCCTAGCTTAGAAGGTGCAGGACACCTTAGAAGGTGACTTAGCTGCATTCCTAGCATTCTTTCTTTTTATTTTCTTTCTTTCATTCATTCATTTTTCCTTTCATTCTTTCCCACACTCTTCCTCCAAGGAACTCACAGTGATATACATGACACACACACCCTCCATTTTATCCTCACACAGGGACCCTGGAAAGTGGGAGGCAGAGACTGGGCAGGGGCAGCTGGCTAACTGAGGCTTAATCCAGATACACAGAGGTGTTCCTGGTCAGGAAAGATGCTTTGGAATAGGGTTTCAGTCTGTTTTGGATGGGGTAGCACTTCCCTTGAAGGATCAGGGTCACAGTCTGGGGATGCTCCTGGATTCAGCTTTACACCTGAATGACCAGGTAGCAGCTGGGCCAGAATCTGTGCCTCCATCCAGCTTTGGCTGGTGCACTGGCTCTACACATTCCTAACCCTAAGGGGGTTGGACCTGTCCATGGTAATCCGTGCATGTAATTTAGTTACATTCAGGTTGGAGTGTTGCAATGTGCTCATCATGGGCTACCTTTGAAGAGTCTTTGTAAACTTCACTTCCATTGGTCCAGAATGCAGCTGCAAGAATGTTGGTGGCAGCTCACCCATGGGATCATGTTACACAATGCACTGGTTATCAATATGTTTTGGGGCACAATTCAAAGTGTTAGTGATTGTTACCTTTAAAGCCCTAAATGGTGCAGCTGAGCAGCTGAGTGATTAGTGTTGTAAGCAGGGCTTTTTTTCTGGTGGAACTCACTGGAACTGAGTTCCAGCACCTTTTCTTCTATTAATTGCATTACAATTTAATCGTCATCTACTCCCGAGGAAATGTAATCCAAGAGTTCCGGTACCTTTTTCTCCAGAAAAAAAGCACTGGTTGTAAGCCACTCTGAATGGTGCATTTTCACTAGAAGGGCAGGATATCAGGGTTATCATCATCCTCACCATCCTTATCATCCAACCCCTTGTTCAATGCAGGATGCAACTACAGCATTCCTGACACCCCCTAATAACTATGTAACTTTCAGGGGGGATGGTGCTTTGATTACTTTTAGGACAATGTAAAAAAAGAGAGAGAGAGAAAATGGGGGGGGGGATCACATTATTATTTGCCTATTAAATAAGTGTAAGCCGAGAAAACAGGCAGCATTTCCCATGTCCTGGCTCTTCACCCCACCTTAAAAGCACCTCCAGAATCCCTGTCTCACAATATCCCTGTGAGGTAGATTAGACTGTTCAGGCATTTGCTTGAATGTGAGGAGGCTTAAATTGGGCACAGGTTGTGAATGCTGGTCCTGCCCCCTATGTCTCTGGGTGAACACCCCCCCCAGCCCCCCACAGTTCAGATCTTGCTGTGTTGCAAGGTCTGAAAGGGAGTTCTATTTTTGTTTGCTTGAATTCTAATAAAACTCTCCATGTGATTGTGGACCCTGCCTTATCAGGGTTTATTTTTATTTATTTATTATTATTACATTTATATCCAGCCTTTTTTTGCTCTTGCAAGGAACCCAAGGTGACTTACATGGTCCTTCTTCTCTTCTCCATTTTATCCTCCCAATAAACCTGTGAAGTAGATTGGGCTGAGAGTCAGTGACTGTCCCAAAGTCACCCAGTGAGTTTCATGGCTGAGTGGGGACCAGAACCTGGATCTCTCACGTCCCAACACTAACCACTACACCACACTGGCTCTTGATCACACTGAGAGTTGTACTCATGTTCAAACAAATATGAGTAGAACTCCCTTTCAACCCCCCCCCCCCCCGTTTCAACACAGCAACAACCCAGTACACACTTTAAGCCCTCACATGTTCAGGAAATGCCTGAACAGGGCTATGGTGACTGGCCCCAAGTCCTCCAGTGAGTCCAGTGACTGAGTTGGGATATGAACCTGGGTCTCTCCAGGAGTGGGGTGGTGGGCAAGCTTATAGATGTCACCAAACCATTCAGAAAAATGGAGCCCGGGGAATCTACACCAGGGATTTTTACCAGCATTGTAATGCCTGACTCACTGGCATGTCACACGATGCATGCCCCAAACCAACCTCCTCATGCTATTTCTGCCATTATAACCTGGATTTCTTCAGGCCAGTTATTATATCACAACTACTTTTTTTTTTATGAGTTGCACTTTTCCTGCAGTATATATTTCGGTGTGTGCTAAACCTGTGGTACTGTTCTGGGGGAAAGTGGCTTCAGCAAGGTGGCGGCCTGGGAGCAGTGGTGCTGCCCGGAGGAAGCGTCCGGCCCCGGCGTGGCTGTCCTTAGGCAACCAGAGCAAGACTGGGCTTCCTTTTCTTTCTTTTCTGTAACGGTATTTGTTAATGTGCACCTGCAGAGGTGTGAATCTATGAATAACAGAGACCTCTCACATTGCTCCAAGCGCTGGGTGAGAAAGGTTGCTCCTGCTTCTGCTCAGCATGGAGAGTCTTGGTTAAGCGGAGGCAGCTTTGTGGAGGAGATAAGCCTTTCAATTGCTTTCCTGCCGCCTCTCTCGCTCCCCTCCCTCCAGGCTTCTCTCTCTTTCTCTGCCTTGCCCAGTGAACTAGAGAGTGAACACAGAGTGCTGCCTTCGTCTCCCTGCTCCTCCTCCTGCCTTTGAAAAAAAATAAAGTTTGGAATGTCTTTTCAAGCCTTCCCAATTGCCTCCTTTGTCCATTTTATTTCCTTGCCTCAAGGAACAGCTACGCACTGATATATATGCCTGCTCAGAAGTCAGTCACATTGTCTTCAGTGGTGCTTACACCTGGGAAAGTCGGCAGGGGAAAGACGGTGCACTGGCTTTTGGGAACTGCTTTTGGGAGGAGGGGAACAGGCGGTGCTGGCCTCACTGGCTTCACCCCATAGCAGGTGGGTGGGAGGATGGCAGCAGGCAGCAGCACAGCCTCCCCCTCTTATTTCCCCGTCCCCTTCTCCTCCTCCATGCTTTTTTTTTTTTGTGGGGGCAGGAAGAGCTGCGAATTACTTTTTAAAATATCTCCACTCTTTCGCACCAACGAAGGTGCGCATAAGCTTAATAGCTGTAAAAAGGAAGAGGAGGGGGAAACTTTAAGAGCCGTTTCCCCTGCACACATCACCTTTTGAACTCCTCCTACTTCTCCCGCAATCGCATTTGTGTTGCACAAATGGCACAAGATCACGTTTTCAGCACAGTGGATACTGCGCTGTATTCATTCGCATGTTTCCCAACCCTGGTAAATGCGTTTTGCATAAATGCCATGACTGTGCTCCCTGATACATGGAAGGGGCTGGAGTATAGATTAGCCCCAAGGCAGACCACTCAGAGTTCCATAAGACTTATCCAGACTCTGTGACTGGTCTCAAAAGAGGATGGAGAGCATTCCTGGACCTGTTCTACTTTACTAAGTTCATTCATCGTTTTTTGTCAGTTAGGCAGATGACACTGACTTTCTAGGCCACAAATCTATGCAGATTTCTGGATCTTCTTCCTCTTGAGGCTAACTAAGGAAACACAAATGATGCGTTGACTAACTATAAATGTACTAGTGTTTTGTCTACTTCTGTTTCCCTTTAGTTAAGAGGAAGGGCATTACCAATGGCTTCTTCCTAGATAAGAGTACTGAAACTTACCACAGAAGTCATAGAAGACAATGTCGGGAAATATGGACAGCTCCTTTCTGTTTGCCACTTCTGCATAAAATTCCTCTTGCATGAGTTTTCTTCTCCCTAGATAGGTGATTAGCAGACCATATAGACTAGGGGTGTGTTCGCACAACACGGGAACCGCAGGGGAGCAGAAGTCCCCCGCGGTTCTCATGTCGTGCGAACGCTGAACGGGGGCACCCCCGCGGGACGGCTGCATATGGGTGGTCACGCAAAGTGACCATGCAAAGTGACCATGGGTGGTAGAGGGGTAAGCCCGTACCGCGTGTGGCCACCCTGCAATGCGAACAGTGGGCAGCCGTCCTGCGGGGGCCACACAGAGGCAGCTGCCCAGAGCGGCCGGAGCTGTGGCCGCTCCAGCCTGTAGGGGCAAACGGCCCCTCTGGGCATCCCGAGCCCCCGCCCCTAGCACCGGGAGGCCCGCACTGTGGTGCAGGGACTTCAGGGTCCACCCACGTGCACGAGGCGCAGGTCATCTGCGGCGCCCCGCCGGACCCCACGGATGACCCCCTGGTGCCTCCCCCGCTCACAGCCTGGGTCGTGCGAACCAGCCCTAGGAAAAACTGGGGTGGAGATGGGGGTGCAGAAACCATAGTGTATTCTGTGGATATCTCCACACCACTGGTTCTGTTGTTTTGGTTTGTCTATCATTTAAGTGAGTGGGCTGTTTTTTGGGTGTGGCTATTTAAAATAAAAAGTTAAATATCAACACAGACAGCTGAGTCACCCAATCTTGCTGAGTATTTGCAACAGGGCCGGCCCTCCTATTAGGAAGAAGAGTGAGGTGGTTACTTCAGTACTGAAGTACCAACTCTCATGCTAAGAAACCTGGGAATGGAATACTAATCAAGGACAGGACATTGGGATGAATTACGTCTATCAAATAAAAATGGCAATGAGCCGTCATATCCTAAAAAGCACACCAAAATGCAAGCAAAAGACTAACTGGTTGTTGGATGTATGAAATTGAGATGTTCCAAGGTTGCTGTTTTCCCATGGCTTCTTCCCTTGCTGATCTGGTAACCTTAGTGGAAGGTGGATCATGTGAAATGTGGGCCAACAGAATGCATATCTCCGTATCAGTACTCATGTCCTTCCCCACTTGATTTCTTGTCATTATAACACTACTTTTTTCGTTATCGGCACCTACTGAAATACCTTTTCCAACAGGCATGCCCATGAAGGTAATCTTGTTCTCTGTATGAAGACATGTTTTTGTATATCAGCTAAAAATGTCTTAAATGTAAGTGATCCATAAATACCATTAATTAAATAAATCAATAAAAATATTGGAGGGGAAGAAAAAGAAAGCTGAGGAGACTACAGGCTGATAGAAAGAGAAAAGTACAGTGAAAGACAGGGCACTTGCGTACACGCCTCAGCCACCTCCTAAGTAAGATAAGCACAAGAAACCTGAACCCAACCCATGAGAATTTCTCTGAAATTTTCTTCTCTTTTGATTTATATATATATATATATATATAATATTATTTTCTATTAAATTGAATGAGAACGTTAAAAAACAACAACCGTGGGAGAGATTTTCAGAACAGTACTAGTTTGGACATGTGAATATACAAAGCTTACCTTATCCTGTCAGATCACTGAAACATGTGGCCCAGTACTGTCTACTCTGGCTGGTAGCAGATGAACAGAATCAAAGGCAGAGGTTTTTAAAATGCACTTTCCCATCCATAGAAATCTGAACTCATTTCGATCCGTTGTGGATTTCTCCAACATCCCAAGTGACCATCAGACTTGCTATGTGTATCTGTACTGGGAAAGTACCTGCACACGTGGAGTTTGTGTAACCACGTAGGGTCACCTGGCACTGCACTCAGCATGTCGGTATCATGTAATTCGTTAAACAGAAGGTCACCTCCATGTACAAATCTGGTCATGTACGAAGCACACGCTATATCATGCTGACGTTCTTTGCAAGGCAACAATCCTGCTCTGTGCCAATGCAGCGTGGTGGTGAGCAGAGTTTGGACGGTGGGGTGAAAAATCAAGATTTTCATCCCTGTTCAGCTGTGTGGTCATCATCAAGCTGTTGTGGATGTTCAGAAGGTAGAGCCATGGGAATGCCAATAGAGTCGTCCCAGTCCTCAGCCCCAGAACCTTGCTCCTTGCTGCAAGTACAGTTCTCTACCATGGCTGGATTTTTACTATGTTACATGCAGTGCAGGCTGGTAGCTCCAATGTCAGGGGGGCAGTGTATCCACCGCGGGTTTCAGTCTGAACTTTAAAGGAGCTGTTCATGGTGCTGTCCATGGCCCAGACTGAATCCCGGGGTGGATACACCCCACCCCACTGACATTGGAGCCACCAGCCTCCACTGGTTACACAGTGACCCCCCCCCCACCAGCACAGTGCTCCTAGCCTCAAATAAGATGGGGTCATGGGGAAGAGAATTCCATTTTTTAATTATTTGTTTATTAAATTTAGATCATGCCTTTGCTCCAAGGAGCTCAAGCTAATGTACATGGTCTCCTTCCCCACCCCATTTTATCCTCACAACAACCCTGTGAGGTAAGTAAGGCTGAGAGTTGGTGACTGACCCAAGGTCACCCAGTGAGCTTCATGACTGAGTGGGGATTTGAACAGAGTTCCCCCCCCTCCACCCCCAGTCCTACTCTGGTACTCTAACCACTACACCGCACCGGCTCTCAGCAAACGAAACTACCCAGAGGTTTCTTCAGGGTTTTGCATGCTGCTCTTGAGAGGGAAGAAAATGAAAATTGCTGCAGGGAAGGATTTGTCTGTGTTGACACCAGCAAAATTCCACTGGCCACCCACCCCACCCTGGCAACCAAATTGAGCAATGTCTGCAACCAAAGTTCAATAGCTCTCTTCCTGCCTCATAAGAAATGAGAACCAGCATTTCCTGCAACGAATGTCTAAAATCGTGACAAGCTCATGATCCTTGCATCAGTAAGGAGAAAGACAAGAAGGACAAGGAGCCAATCAAGCAAAACTGGCAGCCAATAAGTAGTTGCATAATCACTTGAAATGCTTCTGGGGCCCAGGCCCAAATAAATGGGTGGCAGATTTCCCCTGGCTTTCCTTCAGGAATTCCCCTGGTTTCCCCTCAGTTTATTCTCTGAGGGCCAAACTAAAAGTTCTGCTGATCACACATAGCTCTGGCTTACTTACTTGAGTGTAAGCGTGCATGGCCCCAATTCGGATTGGGACCGTGGCGATTTGGATGCGGGATTTAAGCTGCCCCTCCCATTTTCATCCCAAAATTCCAGTTCAAAAAAGAAAAAAATGTCCCCATTGATTCCACTGAGCTTACACTCAAATAAGCCAGTCATACTTAGCTCTGCTAGGCATGATTGGCATTGGCAGAATGTTTCGTTTGGCCCTCAATGACCAGTTGGCCCAGAGAGCTATGGTAGCCTCTTCTCTGGAACTGGGAGAGTTGAGAAGCCCCTAGCGCAGTAAGGTTTCGGTCCTTGGAGCTGTGTCACTTTCACCTGAAATTTGAGCTGGGGTATCTGGGCCTCCAGTCTGATTCCTTCTTTATTTCTGGGCCTGCCTAAAGCTTGTATCTCCAAACCCAGATCTCCAGCTAGCACAGATGCATATACCATAACACACACATACACACACTGAATACAAAAAGGAACTGAGGGCAGCTTCTCGGCCCTGAGTGCTGCAGTTGATGCTAGCTCAGGGGTCGGGGGAGATGGGGACTCGGACTCCAGGACTCGACTCGTGAGTCGGACTGAGTCCCCCCTCTGACTCGAGTCCCACTCGAGTCCCAATATTTTTAATGGGACTCGAGACTCGACTCGGGACTCGAGACCAAAGACTCTTCAACATCCCTGGGCTGTGCCAGAAGGAGTGGAGAGAAGTGCGATCACCAGCGAAGATTTTATTTTTTAAAATCATTTTCCTAAAATGCACCCTTTCAGGCTTTCATTTTGGGTTTGGCTGCCTCTGCCTGCCTGTTTGGGGTTCCCTGCCTCCTCTGCCTGCCTGGTCTCTTCTTAACCAGTTCCACAGTTTGAATTGTCCAAGACAAACGCCTCTGCCTGCCTGTTTTGGGGTTCCCTGCCTCCGCTGCCTGTCTGGTTATTTTGGGTTTGTCTGCCTGGTCTGTTCTTGCCAAAATCAGTTGCAGAGTTTTTAAATAAAAAGGCACACTTGTGCCTAGAATTTATTTAAGCCACACATCTGAAGTAGCCTTATTTTGTTGGGGAAAAACCCCATTGATTTTAATAGGGACTCGTGGAGTCAGCTTTGGGAGTGACTCACAAGACTCGTGAGTCACCATTTTGGACCAAGGACTTAGACTCGGACTCGAGACTCAGGTCCAAAGACTCATGACTCGACTCGTGACTCGAGACCAAGGACTCTTCAACATCCCTGGTATGTGCACACACACACACACACACACACACACACATCCAAGTGACTTGTACGAGGATCTCTGGAGTAGGGAGTGGAGAGCTTTCTCTGCACCCCATCCCCCAGTATTCCCGATATGGATTCTTCTGTCCTCACTGCTAGCAGCAGATAGAAAATAATGATCTATATGACAATCTCTGGGAGAGGGAGTTGTCAGGTGGTGGGGAATTTGGCAATGGTGGTGGGGTCAGGGCACCTTGGGGGGCTGCAGTAAAGGTGGGATGGAGGGTTGCATGAGGCCCAGGGCCACAGGTTGTGCACCCCTGATCTATACGGTTGTAGAAAGGTCTGGGTCATGACAGAACTGGAGCACAGGAGGGCAAGAATGAAGCAGCCAATATTAAAAATAGGATGGGAACAAGGCAGAGCGACCAGGATTTTGGGTCCAAAGCTGCAACAGGCCAGGAACCTACTATGGACATGTGAAATGGCTACCTGGGAAATAATCAGAGAATCATGGGCAGAGGGAAACAAATGAGGAAAAGAAAGTGATTAGCTAATGCTGCCATGGGAGGCAAAGGGCCAACCGTTTCAAACATTAAGGCTGTTTCAAACATTAAGGCTACCAAGAAGCATTTCTATAGTACATGGCAGTGTGCATGTACAGAAATTGTAACATGGATAAACAACTTCTGATACGTTTGGGGCTGATTGTGTGAAGCATCCCTTGCCTTGTGTGGAACATTTGACATGATCAGCCATGAAATGAACCTGAGCATTTACACACAGGTGTTTTTCAGAGACCCTCATGTCAGAGCTATCATGTTTGATCCAACCATATGAGCTTGTTCCTGAACCATGGGTATTGATAGACTAGAAGAGCCTTCCAGACTTGGCTAATGCATACGAACACAAAGTTCATATGAATAGCACAATATCCATCATATATCTTTCTGTCATATCATTGGGAACAGAGAATTGCAGGATTTGGAAGATGTATCTCTGTGTACACTTATTCTCTCTAAGCATCATATTCTAGATTGACCAAAAGATTTAATATTATCTCACATAAACCCATAGGATGAGAGAAAGATGACTCACGGAATGATTTTTGTCAGATAGACATGCTTCGACACACATCATTCCTTTTCTTTCTCTCTCTTGTGCTCTTCAATGGTGGCCCGCACCACAGCACAGAGCAGCTTTCTCCAACCTGGTGCCCTCCAGATGTGTTGGACTGCAACTCCCAGAATTCCCAGCCAGCATGGCCAATGGCCATGCTGGCTGGGAATTCTGGGAGTTGCAGTCCAACACATCTGGAGGGCACCAGGTTGGAGAAGGCTGGTGTGGAGTATTTTACTAGGCCACCCTAGTTTAAGCTCAGCTAGTAGCCTGGAGACTTTAAAACATTTTCCAGGTGGTTCCTTGAACATTACAGCACAGCTGGGATTGGCATATGAAGCCCTAGAAGCTGAGTCCTATTTGTAACGAAACAATCCTAACCCAGAGTCTGGTTTAATTCTTTATTTTTTTAAATTATTTTAAATTTTTTCAAACAATACATAAAATAACTAAATAACAAACATACAACTTATATAGTGCTCCCGTCACCACGGGACCATATAATACATTCTATCTCTATAATCTATAATTATTCATTATTCCAAAAATACAACATACCTATCTTGACACGGCATACTCCCTTTCCCCTTGTTTAACACAAAAACCAAAAATAAACCCCAAATATCCTTAAAATTATTTTTCTTTAATTGTCCCCTTTTGCATTTGATATTACAAGTTAACATATCATTTAAAGCCATATCCCACACTTCTTTATACCAGTCGGTGATAGAGAAAACTTGCTGAACTTTCCATTTTCTTGCTATCATTAATCTACCTGCCGATAACAGATTTACAATTAATTCTTTAACATTTTGAGGACCAGCCACCTTTTCAGTTATTGATAACAATGCTAATTTAGGACAAACTTCTAAATCAACACCCACCATTTCTGATATTTCTTCAAAAATCATTTTCCAAAAATCCATTACATTTTTACAACTCCACCACATATGAGCATACGTACCCAGCTCCTGACAGCCTCTCCAACACATTGGAGAACATTTATTATCTATTTTGTTTATTCTCACCAGAGTCAGGTACCATCTCCAAATTAACTTATAGAAATTCTCTTTTATCCTTATTCACATATATTTCAATATTCGCCTATCCCAAATCTTATTCCACTCTTCCTTTGCTATTTCCTCTTCAAACTCTGTATCCCAAACTATCTTAAGATTTTCCGCTTGCTCTTCTGATTTCTGCATCATTTTATATATCATCTTTGTGATACCTCTAGCTGATACATTTCCTTCTATAAGTTCTCTAGACATAACCAACTGCTCAAATGCGGTGAATTCTCTTTCATGCTCCTGTCTCCTTTTCCATTTCTTCCCCCATTGAACTAATTGGATTAAATTTAACCACACAGAGTCTGGTTTTAATCTGCACAACAAAGCTAAACGACATGTCAAGATTGGATGGAGAATTGTCAGCGGTTCAGCAGCTGCATTTTTACTGCTTTACAACAAGGCTATCATGCCCCAGGTCTGAATCTTGACAGTGACATGGGGGCAATCTACACCTGAGGTTTATTCCAGTACTGGATCACCTCTGTGACTTGAAAGGAACATGACGCTCTCGCTTTTCCGGTCCAGTTGCATTTCTCTTGCGTTCTCATTCTTCTTTTCTTCCATAATTTCCTGGACTAATTTTATTATGATTTTTCTTGTTATTGCGATTCACTATCACAATTCACTAAAACTGGGAAGCTCTGGCCCATGAACGATCTAACTGGAGGTTGGCCTTTCACAAAGGTTCCATGGACTTTGAAGAAGCCCGAGTGCAAGGTGAAAGGGAGAAACGTGCTAGGCGAAAAGCACGTCAAATGAATCCTTTACAGGACCATCTTCTATCTGGTAACCTGTGTCCTCACTGTGGGAAGCTGTGTGGATCTAGAATTGGCCTCCACAGTCACTTACGGACCCATCGCTAGAGTCTACACAATTTTTCTTTAGAATTTCCTCCTTTTATCCCGGAAGACAATCTTACTCGGTCATGAGTGATCGCCTGATGATGATGCTCACTGGGGGCTGTCGTTGCCTGTGTTAGCCAATTGTTTTCAAAAAAAAGGAAGTGTCCTATTGGGGGCTTTGCAAAACAGCTTTCCCGCCTGCCTCCCTCTCTCTGAGTAAATGCTTCCCCCCTCCCCTCTCCTCCCCTCCCCTCCCCTTTGAAAAAATAAAGTTTAGGAATGTCCCTTTCATTCCCTTGGCTCAAAGAACAACTAGCTGAAAATGAGCTGAAATGCATGTCTACTGAAAAGTAAATCACACTATTTTCAATGGCCTTACTCAGAAGTAAAACACATTGATTTCAATGGCCTCGCCATTGCTTTTGGGTGGACGGGAATGGGGGTAATGATCCTGCTGGCTTCACCCCATGGGAGATGGGAGGGTGGCAGCAACAGCACAGCCTCCCCCTCATATCTTCCCATCTCCTTCTCCACGATCTTTTTGTGAGGGGGCTGGATGGAGGAGCTGTCATTTTTTTTCTTTTTTCTTTTTTAGACTGCTTCCCTTCTTTGCTCCTTCGCACTTGTGCATAGATGAACAAAAGAACAAACAAACAAAACACACACAAAAAACCCTTTTTCCTAAAGGGCCATTTCCCCTGCACACATCACCTTTCAAACTCCTCATACTTCTCCCACAATTGCATTTGTGTGTCAGGCAAGATCACATTTTAAACATGCTGTATTCATTAACATGTGCCCCAACAGTGGTGAATGTGTTTTGCATAAATACCGCAACAGAGCTCCCTGATTAACGAAAGGGGCTCTGGTGTAGATTTGCCCATGGATAAGCCTCACATGCTCCTCTGCTGGGTCTTCTTGGATTAGAAAGCATGGCTAATAGTAGGGCCAGCCCTGTGAACCAGAATACTAAAGATCTCTCAATGCCAGGGAGTGAAGGTACTGGGGGGGGGGGGGGAGTTAGTTAGTTGACCTTGATTTAGCACCCTCACAAAAGAAACAGTATTTGAAAGCCTTGGCAGTGGCGCTAGATGGATCTTTCCATCATTAATTCCACCATGGAATATTGAGAAGTCACAAGCACAAATTTCACAGAAGTCATACTTGTTTCCTTTCCTTGATGTCTTTATAATATCCCTGCAGAATATGAAGCAAAACAAACAGAGTTTTATTTAAGAAGATGTAAGGTATTAGGATGCAACAGAGCAAAACAGTGTGGGTTGCACAGAAAATGAACATACTTTCTTACCAAGTACTGTAATCCATTACAGTACAGTAAACTATTATCTTTGTGGTACAATTTCTCCCTTTCTTGGAACTATCAAACTCCTAAATCCTTGTTACTCAATCATGAATGGCCCCAAGGTTTCTTACAGACCCTGTTTTTATCCCTAACATTCACAACACCTCCTTTCTGGGCTTGAGCATGTGATTTGGCTCAGCTTGTCTGAGCGTGGAAAGCTAAGCAGGGTCAAGCCTGGTTATTACTTGGATGGGAGACCCCTCCTCTAGTTTCCTGCATTGAGCAGGGGGTTGGACTCAATGTAGGCCCCTTCCAACTCTATGATCTATGAAATCTATGAAATTTCTTTTTGCTTGTTGGTCAGCTGCCTTGGAAAATATTGCCGGGTCCTTCCCCAAATGCATAAGTTTGGTTGAGCTTCTGCTCAGAAAAATAAGAATAGAATGCATGTCTCAAGCCACTAAGTAGCAGGCTAAACCATGACTGATCTTTCATATGCAGGCAAACGTACATCCCTCAGCCACAACATCAAGTATCCCCTCCCTAATCTTTGAAACGTTGTCCTGTGTGTGCTAATAAACAATGCTACGTAATGCAAGATGAGGGAATGGGATTTCACGCATCTCCTGCAAATCAATAAAAGCTTCAAAGGAAAGTAACCTCCACACACACAACCCATCCTCCATCACCAAGGACCCTGGTAATTAATTAACAATCTGTAAGAAGGCTGGAGAATTTCTAGCACAGGCCTGCAGAACTTGCAACACACTAAATCAGACATAGGCAATCCAGTGCCCTCCAGATGTTTTGGACCACAACTCCCATAACCTCTGATCATTGCTCATGCTGGCTGAAGCTGATGTGAGTTGTAGTCCAGAACAACTGGAGTGCACCAGGCTGCTTACCTCTGCACCAAGTTGAACGTAGCCCACTAACCACATATTGTGGCCTGTCCAGGGCTTGACAACAGGGTGTGGGGTTTTTGGCAGTCCTGGGCAGGGCAGGCAGAAAGGCAAGAAGTTTCTCATGCTCTTGATGGGCTGCCCTACCTGACTGGGGAGGCTGTGCGTTCAGGTTTGTGGAGCACAGGTTGTACAGGCTTGGCTCTAACCAAAATCTCAGCACCATCACAGAACTCCCATATTCCTAGTATTCTCTGGAGGAAACATGGCAGGGCAGAGGATGCTTGGAGATAGCCACTGAGGAAAACAGAAGATCTGTCTGCATTTTATATTCTAACCAAGATTATTATTTTATTGAAGGCACAATCCTACGCATGTTTAGACAGAAAAAAGACCTACAATTTCCAGCATGCCCCAGCCAGCATGACTGGCTGAGACATGCTGGGTGTTATAGGCCTCTTTTCTGTCTAAACATGCGTAGGATTGCACCCTTACTTATTTTACTTTTAATCCGTGCAATGCTGGATGTTCTCTGGATGGATTACAGTTATCATGATAAAATACAATACAAATAGTTAAAAGAAATGAGTAGCAAACATCTTCAGGTCTGCAGAAGGACCATACCTTGATGATTTTATTTATTTATTTCAGTTCTATCCCACCCATTAGCTGAAGCTGTCTGGGTGGTTTACAAGACAAAGCTTAGAACCATAATATACAATAACATAGTGAAACATAGTGTAAAGCTACAGTTTAAAACAGAATAAAACCAAAGTAGTAAACAAGATGAAAGCCAGCACCAGTGCAAAGATCTAAAAATGCACTAACACGATTTTTTAAACTGAAGGGCTAAAAAGCCGAGGGGTGGGGTCTTCCACTGATGCCAAAAAGACCACAACATAGGTGCCATACACTGGGGAGTTATGATATGAGACGGAGAAACAGATGGGGGGGGGTCTTCAGTGATGTATTGATGGAACCTGACCCCTGAATCTCCTCCTCTGCACTTTCCCTTGTTTTTTCATGATGTGCCTTTATTGTAATTTAAGTCACTGTATAATGCTTGACTGTGCTCCATTGTATTCATGGCTTGGCTATTTCTCAGTTTCCCCAAGACTACTTCTCCTTGCCTTCGCACTCCCAAGGTACTTTGTACTGACAAGACATGTGGGAAGTTGCAATGCTAATAATAAGCCCTCTTTTTTCACAAGCACTCCACCCAAAATCTCCCCCTGCTTCAGCACTTTTCCTTCCTTTATTTCGTATCCCATTTCACAATGGCAGTTGATCAGGTGCTGCAATCTCGTAATAATGAATGGATTGTAAAATAACACTGAGAGTGGAAAAGGCTAACTGTGCAATTTAACCTGAGCTTAATCTGCTGATTATTCCCTTCCCTCTCCATTAATGTGATATACATTTATGTTAGACTCATTGCAAAGGTTTCTTTGGTTATACAGTCATGCCTTGGATTGAGAGCATAATTCGTTCCGGAAACGTGCTTGTAATCCAAACGAAATTCCCCCCAAAAAAATTGTACAGAGATTTTTAATTTAAGCCGTACTACAGTACTTGTATTGCAAGACGTCGCTTGTATATCAAGTCAAAAAAAATTTAAATAAATATTTTAAAATTTGCTTGTCTTGCAAAACACTCTCAAACCAAGTTACTTGCAATCCAAGGTATTACTGTACCTTGTTGACATTTGAATGAAAAGGCTCATGTGTTATTGAAATAGTTTGAGTATGTCCACATTGCAGTTTTGAAAGAGAGGTATATATAAATCACAAACTGTACGAACATCACAAACTGTACCTTCTTTTACATGGCAGGAGTCAAATGTCTGCAAAACAATAAAAGGGATTTGATTTTACTATGATTTGATTTTACTATGTATCCCTTTCATTCTACTTTTCTACACTTCCAGATTAATCAACCAAAGTCAGACCAAGTGCACTGGAAGTTGCTGCCTGCAAGTTGTTGGAGGACAGAGCTGTGTGCGTTGTGTGGCATATGCTATGCCTCCTAAGCTAGCCTGCTGCCTTCAGGCGTGGTGGAGGATACTGCCCCATTGCCAGTGTTGAAGTAAGATTAACTCTCAGTTTGGTTGGCTTCTGTATGTGGAATTTGGTGGGGACACACACCATATTTCCTTTGCCACAGGCAGCAAAATGTCTTGGGATGCCCATGCTTTAATCTCTTTAGTCTTTTTCTCAATCTCAACTGAGGCCCTAATGTGTGGCTGTATTTGCACCTATGTTAACCTTTCCCCTCTTATACTTGTCCCTCCTTCACCTCCCTTCATTGTTTCCCTTCCCTGTCTAAATTTAGATGGTAAGTTCCTAAGAGCAGGAGCCCAACTATGTTATTCTGTAAAGCATCATCTCTGTCAATATAATAATAATGATAAAGATGAAAACAAGGATGACATCAGCAGTTGTGGTTTTAAGAGGCAAATTCATAGATTTCATAGATTTCATAGATCATAGAGTTGGAAGGAGTCTACAAGGCTATCGAGTCCAACCCCCTTCTCAATGCAGGAAACTAGAGGAGGGTCTCCCATCCAAGTAATAACCAGGCCCGACCCCGCCCAACTCTCCACACTCAGACAAGCTGAGCCAGCATGAGCCACAGGCCTGTATCATGGCTAGATACATCAATAATGATTAACCCTGGCAGTTAAATTGCAACTCCATCCAAATATATGGATGGAGTACCAGATGTTGAAAACAAAAAAAGAAAGGAATGAATGAATGAATGAATGAATGCCACCGTAATGGGCTGCTTCTGAGCATCCCAAGGACATCTGGCTAGTCACTATTGCAGACAATGCTAGAAGAGAGGAGACTTCAGCCAACCAGCAAGGCAACCCTTACGTTGTAACAGACTGATACACACAATAAACATGATTCAAAGTCCCATCATGGAATGATTTATTGGCTGAATATGTGACCTGCAGCTTACTATGTGAACCATTTCCATTCAGAAAGACCCATGTTTGAGGTTATGTCAGATGATATTGGAGCTCTTGCCTGCGATATTTGATCTGTGGTGGCCAATATATAAACAAATGCAGGTCATTGCTTGAATTACAAATGGTCCCTGAGTGATGCTTGTATGGATTCATGGTGTGTTAAGCAAAAATTAACTGTATAGCACCATCCTATGCAAGTGTTTCTCATCAGAAGAAAGATCCACTATGTTCAGTGAGGCTTATTCCCAGGTAAGAGTGCATAGGATTGTTGCAGCCATAGTATGTGTTTCTCACATGGAAGAGAACATGAAACTTGAAAGGGACATTACATGAGAGGTATGGGTCAAAGTGAGTGGTTATTACATCTAACAAAAGTGACTTGTTCTTTATGCTTTCCCAACTATTTCCCTCACATGCCTCTTCTGACCAAGTACTACATACCCCAGGTCACATGATGTCACATAAAGCACTTTAGAGGCCACCAGTTCAAATTTGGCTTGGTTCTGAATTTGTCTTCCAAGAGAGAACATATACATACGGTTCCTGAATAAAAAAACGTGTCTTGTTTTCCATTTGGTTTCATTCAATATCCACTTTGTCAATCCAAATCCTGTGAAGCATGTTTGAAAAATGGGGGAATTGGCAGGAAGGTGGGGCCTTCTGCAGATCACTTTCTCATTATGTTTTTTCCCCATCACTGTCCACATTACAGCAAGGTTTGATCAGTGTTCTCCTCTGTGTAACCAATCAATCTGGTTTATTCCCTTGTGGCCCTCTTCTAATTGTCATTACTTAGTTAAGTAATTAATTTAGAGCAGTATTGGTCGAAATGTTCACAAACTAATCTGTTCAAGACACAGAGGAGAGAAATCAGGTAAGGTGGTTCTTATTAGTGGAACAACATCTGTTGCTGCCAGTACACAAAACAACAAAGGCAGTATGGTCACAGTTGCCCGAACTCTTTGGAAAATAACGGCCAACAATAGCCGGAGCTGCTTAATTCCTATTGAATGCAATATCCTTTGGAGGAACCCTGCCAAATACCCTGCCAAATATCGCCTAGGGGAAAAAGGATTAGAGCAACAATTCATCTTCCTCCTACCCATTTGGTCTCCAGGAAGAGTCTCAAGAATTTCAAGCACATCTTTGCAACCATGAGGAGCAGAAACTTGACAGTAACAAAAAAAAACCAGAAACCTGTGTTTGTTGTGCTATGGTTTTTTTGACAGTAACAAAAAAAACCAGAACCTTGCATTCAGGCTCCACATAGGTGTTGGTAACTGATTTATCTACATGGTTATATACAGCTCCCTGGCAAAGTTTCTAACACAGGCCTGTAACAAGGGTTTCTCCTACTGTAACTAATGGGAGAGAGTCTGATGGAGGCTGTGCTGTGCTTCAGGGGATAGTGTACAGTTAATTCACTGTACCTGAAATCAAACTCAAAAGCTAATTCTTAGGAATCCAAATTCTATGGTCAATACCACATCCTGTAGCTTGTGTTTGCTTTTGTGGAATCACACCATACTTACCCTTCCATCAAGTAGACTGGTGGTCAATCCTTCCCATATTTTATCATTCAGTGTCTGTCTGAGATATTTAGATAGGCCTTTTTGCCATTCTGTCAGTCCATAATCAGTTTAATTCATTTATTCTCGAAATACTTTACAGGGATGGAGAAAAGCACTGGAAGTGAGATTATGTGACAGCGGTCCTCTTTTGCAGAGGACAGTCCTCTGTCTGAAGGATTGCCAGATGCCTATCTTCAACACGGTTGCCTCCAGAGGTTCCAAAGCTCTTTGTACGTTCTTGCTGTTGGTACAGATTTACTGTGAATAGAATTCTGCACTTTAAGTACATATCATCTAATATTCCTCTACTTGATTTGCATACTTGGATCCTGCAATACCCTTCATAGCTCAAAGGTCCCCTCCAACGAGGAGAGGATGAACAGAAAGTAAATGAGGACAATGGAAAATACAACCCTGCCTGCTCCATGACTATTGCTAGGTTTGCTGTAATTGTGGCTGTGCTGTGGCTGCCAAACCTCCCTCCCTGTCTCCCCCCAATGCTGTTTCAGGGAAATGAAAGTCCTCCACAGGGATCTAGGTGTAATGCCCCCTGTTTCTGTTATTTATGTGAAGGGAGTTATATGTGTAGAAGTGGCTGTAGAGTAAGTGGATAGGGAACATTTCTCTCCTCTCATGATACTAGAACCTGGGATCATCCCATGAAGCTGAATGATGGGAGATTCAGGACAGATAAAAGGAAGTACGTATTTACACAGTGCATAGTTAAACTCTGGAATTTGCCAGCACAAGATGTAGTGATGGCCCCCAACTTGGACGGCTTTGAAAAGGGCTTAGACTAATTCATAGAGGATAAATCACTACTAGTCACGATTATATATTACGTCCAGTATCTGAGGCAGCAGCATACGAGTTGCTGGGAACATGAGCGGGAGGGTGCTGTTGCACTCATGTCCTACTTGTGGGCTTCCCATAGGCAGCTGTTTGGCCACTGTGTGAACAAAATGCTGGACTAGATAGGCCTTTGGTCTGATCCAGCTGGGCTCTTCTTATGTTCCTATGTTCTTAAGCTACTTTGGTACCTGAGGCAGAAAATCCCACAAGCTCCTCTTCCCTTTCCCCACAGTAAAAATACAATAATAACAAATGGAGAGGGTGATCCTGTGGCTCCTAAACAGCAACTGTGGGGCCATGGGATACTTCAGATTTCTAGCTCTGAAGTCAGAGACAGCACTCCAGCTTCAGAGCTGGGAATTGAAGCTCTGCCCCTCTCCTCCACCCCCTCGCAGCCGGCGTGGAAAGGACCATGATTGCTGCTCTCCAAGGTTGGGAAAGTGACCTTGGAGAGGGGGCAAAGGGGGTGGGGAGGGGGCAGGAAGGGGAGGGGAGGAAACTGGAGAGGCCAAGAGACAAGGTATCCTGAAGCTGCTCCAGTCTCCTCCCCTCCCCTTTTGAAACACCACTGCTAGATGGCCAAAAACAGCCATCTAGCAAAAATGCAGAGCGGGAGGAACAGGGAGGCAAAGATGGCCTCTGCCGCTCCTCCCACTCTGCACTGGATGAGCGTGAGCCTCCAAGTTCTGGAGCTTACGCTCATCTCCATAGGATTGTGCCCTGAATAACTAATAATTTGCTGCCCTTTCATGACACCCATAATATGTTGCCAGCCACTCTACTCTGCCTAAGGGTAGAGCCAGTCTTCTGCACCGCACGCTGCCCCTTCTGTGCATGGAGTCCCCTTCTTTGGAATAATGCACGCAAGAGGCTTAAACGGTTTTATTTCACAATGACTATAAAAAGAGGTTACTCTTGGATGACAACCCAGTACCCGTAAAAATGCCTGAATTGCCAATAGAATCAATGCAGATTTGGAAGAATAGGCACAGAGGATGAGTACGGCTGCCAGAAGTCCCTTATTTTTAGATATACCCTTTTATCCCTGAATCAGGAAGCCTGCTGAAATTAGTTCCAAGTTCTGGACACTCTGACCTAGCCCCCCAGCACTTTACAGAAGAGCGTTACACAAACAACAACTTCCATAGCTGATTTAGCATTTTAATGCTAAAGCAGAAGTGTGGAGAGGAAAGTACTTCAAAAAACAGGTTCTAGCTAGCATAGCTATTTTGTCCTCCAGTACAAACACTCCTTGGGGGATGCTGTACTGCAAACATCCAGACTAATCCTGCCAGTCCTGCTAGTCTCAAAACTCCGGTTCCTTTTAAGAGGGTTTTTTTTTGAAAGGGCTACCGATGGTTTTTGGCAGGGACATATGCATTCATGCCTGCATATGTCCCTGACAAAAGAAAACCTGAATAGGGAGACCCTGGGGAAGGTCCTGTACCCTGAAGAATGACGACTAGAGCTGAGCCAGCTTTTCTCAGAAGACATTATTCTCAGAAAAGTCTTGAGATTTTTTCTTTTCTTGCCCTACCCCCTAGAAATAAAAGGCCACTTTGAAGAATTTTCACCAGATCTTCTTCACCATTCTGTTTTGGTGGTGGCTGCCTTCCTTCCCCCACCCCCTAATGCCCTGGAACAATGCTAGGTCTGGGCTTTCGTGGACGATGCAGAATGGAGGCCAGGCTGCCAACACAGTGGATGCTCTTGCCAATTGCAGTGGCAGTGCAAAAACAAAACAAAACAACCCTACGGCAAAAAAAAAAAAAGGGGAAGAAGTTGTGCTACAACCATTGCCAATGGTGAGTCCTACCTGGGAGGAATTGTTAGAGAATTTCTTCTCCCCCTCAAGAAATTTGGTGAAATCTGCCCACAAACAAGGTGGAGAATTTTGAGAGGCCATTTGTGCACAGCTCTGTTAATTCCCTTCCTGCTGCCTTGTAAGTGGAGGAGGAAATGAACAGGTCCCTTTTTCTTTTTAAGTGGAGAAGTGAGCAAGAGACTAAGGTGGGGCAGGGGGGGAGGTGGTGCCCCCAGAGGGCATCTTGCCCAGAGCCCCCTCAAATCTGGCAGCACCACTGACAGAGAACTGTGATTCCATTCTACTGGTCCTCAATGTACCGTATATTCTTTCCAACAACAACAACAACAAAAGGTTTTAACCACCTTTGCTTCTGCCAGTTCCCCAGCATTGCAAAGAGGAGCTTTCTCTACATGCACACTGTTGGGTACGATTAATTTTGGACTTATGCAGCTCTAAATTCTCCTACTTGTCACCTGTTACGGGTCTGTTCTGAGTCTGACCACCCAATTCCTTCTCAAGAGGAAGAATCTCCTTTCTCCGCCCAAAACATTCCTGTGTCACATATTGTGGGTGTGTCGTTCATCCTTGCTTAAAAAACAACAACAACAACAACAAAACATAGCACAAGAATTTCTTGTGAGCAAGGATCCATAGCCAGCTGTGTGAAACAGTGAATATGACTGCTTGTGGAGACGAGAGGACCACAGCTAGCTGATCTGCCTGAGGAAGGACTACAGCACATTGTCAAGCACTGGAATTAGGTAAGGTAAATAAGCATTATATCCCTATTTTGCAAACAAGGAGGAAGGCAGTACCAAGTTTCTAGCCGTATCTGTGGGACTTCAGAGACTGGATAAGAGGGTCCACTTATGAATCACCAAAAAGAGAAAGAAAATGCACCACCAAGAAAGAGGGCAAAAGAGGAGAGTGGTTTGCATATGCTAATTTATATGTATAGGTGCAAATTTAGAAATCATGATTATAATTTAAATAGAAATACAGTACATCTCACCACAATGTGGAACCAGGTGACTGGTGTGCCTGCCTGTTCAGTGTGCTGTCCTGGTGCTAACTGTTGATGAGCAACATTTATTCTGGTTCTTTATCAGTTAAACTGGAACTGGACAGGACAGCCCATCAAATAGATGAAAACTTTTCACACACCAGTCTTTCAATGAGCCCCTTGGGTCTCTCTCATGATATCTGTAACACATGTTAATGCAGGATGGAATGTGGAAAATGAACTGTATGTACCAGGTAGTCATAGAATCATAGAATCATAGAAAAGTAGAGTTGGAAGGGGCCTACCAGGCCATCAAGTCCAACCCCCTGCTCAATGCAGGAATCCAGGTCAAAGCATCCCTGACAGATGGCTGTCCAGCTGCACCTTGAATGCCTCCAGATTGGGAGAGCCCACCACCTCCATAGGTAGTTGGTTCCATTGTCGTATTGCTCTGACAGTCAGGAAATTTTTCCTGATGTTTAGGTGGAATCTGGGTTCCTGTAACTTGAGCCCATTATTCCGTGTCCTGCAAACTGGGATGATCGAGAAGAGATCCTGGCCCTCCTCTGTGTGACAACCCTTCAAGTACTGGAAGAGTGTAATCATATCTCCCCTCAGTCTCCTCTTCTGAAGGCTAAACATGCCCAGTTCTTTCAGTCTCTCTTCATAGGGCCTTGTTTCCAGTCCCTTTATCATCCTTGTTGCCCTCCTCTGAACCCTCTCCAGTTTGTCTACGTCCTTCTTAAAGTGTGGTGCCCAGAACTGGACAGTACTCAAGATGAGGTGCAGCACTAACCTAGTGCTGAGTAAAGGGGAATTATTTTATCACTTCACGCGATTTGGAAGCTATTCTATTAATGCAGCCCAAAATAGCATTTGCCTTCTTTGCAGCCACATCTCATTGCTGGCTCATATTCAGTTTGTGATCTACCACAATTCCTTCTCACATGTAGTATTGTTGAGCCAAGTGTCCCCCATTCTGTAACTCTGCATTTGGTTTCCTCTCCCTAGGTGCAGCACTTGGCATTTATCCCTATTAAATTTCATTCTGTTGTTTTCGGCCCAGCGCTCCAGCCTATCGAGATCACTTTGAATTTTGTTTCTGTCTTCCAGAGTATTAGCTGTTCCACCCAACTTTGTGTCGTCTGCAAATTTGATAAAGCATTCCCTGCACCTTCTCATCCAGGTCATTAATAAAAATGTTGAAGAGCACTGGGCCCAGGACCGAGCCCTGTGGTACCCCGCTCGTTACCTCTCCCCAGTTTGAGAAGGAACCATTGATAAGCACTCTTTGAGTCTGATTCTGTAGCCAATTGTGGATCCACCTGATAGTTATTCCATCTAGCCCACTTTTAGCTAGCTTGCTAATCAGGATATCATGATTCATGAGGCACTTTGTTGAAAGCTTTGCTGAAGTCCAGATATATGATGTCCACGGCATTCCCACAGTCCACAAGGGAGGTTACCCTGATCAAAAAATGAGATCAGATTAGTCTGGCAGGATTTGTTCTTGACAAATCCATGCTGGCTTCTAGTAATCACTGCATTGTTTTCAAGGTGCCTGCAGACTGACTTTTTTATAATCTGCTCCAAAAATTTCCCCGGGATTGATGTCAGACTGACTGGCCTATAGTTCCCAGGTTCCTCCTTCTTGCTCTTTTTGAAGATGGGAACAACATTTGCCCTCCTCCAGTCATCTGGCACTTCACCTGTCCTCCATGATTTCTCAAAGATAATAGACAGTGGTTCTGAGAGTTCTTCTGCCAGTTCCTTTATTACTCTAGGATGCAGTTCGTCAGGCCCTGGAGATTTAAACTCATTCAAAGTAATCAGGTGCTCCTTGACCATTTGCCTATCAATCTCAAGCTGCAATCCTGCCCCTTCAGTCTGCACTTCAGGTTTGCTGGGGGGGGGGTCATAGACCCTCTTTTGGGAGAAGACCGAGCCGAAGTAGGAATTGAACATTTCTGCCTTTTCTTTGTCTTCTGTTATCAATTTGCCATCCTCATTGCGTAGCTGAACCATCATTTCTTTCCTCTGTCTTTTACTATGCATGTATCTGAAGAAAGCTTTCTTGTTGTTTTTAGCATCCCTCGCTAACCTTAGTTCATTCTCAGCTTTAGCCTTCCTGACACTATTCCTGCAGTTCTGTGCTACCTGCCTGTACTCTTCCCTTGTAGTCAACAAAGATGTTTGTGAAGGAATTACTGGAATTTTGAAATTATTTTTAAATTATTTTTTTACAGTTTGGTCAACTAACTTTACCAGCTCCATAGCTGAGGCCTAAAATTTCATTTGGGAACAGTGTGTGTGTGTATATACACGTATCATCCCCTCAGTGTCTATCATCCAGCAGCAGGCACCTTCTCCCCCCTTCTTATCTTGTTAATTAAGTGATTATTATTTTTATTACTTATTGCATTCCTATACTGCCCAATAGCCAAAGCTCTAAGTAATTCTAATTCATTTTGAAGTGTTTGAGAGGAGCTGCTTCCTTCCTGTGTGTGTCCAATGCCAATTCCAGATCATGTGCACAGATGAACTCATGGATTAGCAACATTTGTATCTCCTACTAGCTGTGACTGTCCTGGTATCCCAAAGAAGCTGGGCCCCTTCTTCTCTGGTGAGCCTGTTTCTGTCTATTACAAAGGCAGCGCCAGGATACTCAAAAGGAATAACACATTAATGGGGCTATAGACTTACACATCATCTAAGATCTTTACAAATGAACCGATTGCATCCCAACTCATGGTGACAACCTCCAAAGCTATTGAAAGAGGCTGTACAGGCTCCAACAACTGTACCAAGAGCTAACCATGGCGTCCTGTTCAGAGATCCCTCTTCCCTACATCCATAGACACCCCAAGCAAAGCACTCTCCTTGATTCTAGGCACAACCCTAATAGAGACAGAAAAGTCATACAACTCCCAGTATTCCACAGCCAGCCATACTGGGAGTTGTAGGACTTTTTCTCTTTAAACATGCATAGGATTGCATCCTTATTTTATTTTTTGGTAGGTGTCAATATGGAGCCAGTGTGGCATAGTGCTGGTGAGAGTGTTGGACTGGGACTCCAGAGATCTGGGTTCTAGTCCCCGCTCGGCCATGAAACTCACTGGGTGACTTTGGGCCAGTCACTGACTCTCAGCCTAACCTACCTCACAGGGTTGTTGTGAGGATAAAATGGAGAGGAGGAGGAGGATTATGTAAGCCGCCTTGGGCCCCTTGAGGGGGAAAAAGGTGGGGTGTAAATATAATAAATAAATAAAAATAAATAAATAAAATAAAGATAACAAAGTGCTTGGCAAGACAAAGATAGGATAATTTATGCATGGTCATGGAGAGAGCAATCCTATGGTCCCTGGGTGAGCGTCCCATGGCCCATAGGATTGTTTGGAGTCCACCTCCCAAGGCCATAGACACTGCTACGATCTCGGTAGGCAGACTCTCAGATTTGATTCCCCGCCCCCTCACAGCTGCTGTAGAAAGAATTGCAGCAGCTGCTTCCCAAGGTTGCAAATGCGGCCTCAGGGGGAAGGAAAAGGGGGGCGTTCTGGTGGGGAGGGAAGAAAATAGGCCAGGATATGGCCTCTCCAGCCCTAGCCCAGCCGCTGCCAGGGCATCCCCTCAAGATGGGCTCAAAAGTCCATCTAAAGGAAAAACCTTTAAAAGGAAGATGGAGAGGTAAAAATCACCTCCATTACTCCTACCGGCCTGCTGGGAGCAGGACCTTGGATACTCGGAAGCCTCCTAAATTATTTGGAAGCTTCCTTCTAAGGCTCGAAGTTGTTTGGGGGGGGGAATCCAGAGTAAACATAATTACTTTCCTGTCTGCAAAGTCCCTTTTTATTCCATGTTAATTATCTGGAACCAGCAGCTCATGCTAGTCCAACAGTAAAGTCATCATTACCAGAAGTTTCCAGAAATGATATTCATGCTGACAACTGACATTCACACTGCAGAGTAAGGATCTTGGGTTTCAGAGATACATCTGTTTACTTTCTGTATTGAGACCCAGAGTGATCAGCCTACCTATTTATTTATTTATTTATTTACTTAGCAGTTTTGGAGGAAGTGATCTTTTTCTTTTTTTGCAAGTTTAGGAAAAAAGAAAAGCCACAAGCCAATAGAAAATGTTCATCTAATAATACATATATCCAGCAGATAAAATTAGGAAATCCCCTTTCATTCTTCTTCATTGCCTAAGTTTAAGCTGGCAGAACTGTAAGATACAATAACACTTTGATCATGGAGACCTCAAGCATTTACAGTGATGATAGAATCTTCAGAGACACTGGAATGTTAACTAATTCAGATAAGGTGAAGTTTGACATCAGCTGGAATCACAACATTTGAAATAAATGGTAAAGTACTTTCAGTATTTGATAATGATATAGACTTGGAAAAGTAAAATATCTCAAGTTATTTGATAGTGAATGTTTCAGATTATTTTTCTTTTTAAAGGTTATTTGGGTTTTCATTGCATAACATGATACTTTCATTTAAAATATTGCAATGACCAATGTAGCAGAATATCATGAAGTTTCATGACTAAGACTGCAATCCTAAATTCATTTACTAGATAGTTAAGTGCCACTGAACACAGTGGCTGACTTCTGAATAAATATGCATGGCATTGCTCTGCATCAGGGGTTCCTACTAGCATTCACTTTATTAGCAGCCAAGTATTAAGTGTGTATGTGCTTCACATCAGCTGAGAATGGCATGTGTGTGCTTAAAGCAGCACTCTTTCAGCAAAATAAACAGAAGCACGCTTTCCCACACACTACTTCTGTATAAAGGGACAAGCTAAATGTGCTTATACACAATCTCATTTGATACAACGTAAGTGTATTTTGTACTCAACTATTCCTAGCTACAGGATAAGCACGTATGGATATTGCTAATTCTGTTCCGTTCGTGTTTCGCAGACTACATTCATCATCTAAGACCCTCTTCTAGCTGCCTCCTCCGAGAGAGGCTTGGAAGGTGGCAACAAGGGAGAGGGTCTTCTCAGTGGTGGCCCCCCAATTCTGATCTCCCTCCTGGCGCCAACATTGTTATCTTTTCAGCACCAGGTTAAGGCCTTCCTCTTCTTTCAGGCATTTGGCCGCATATTATGAGGTTTTTATTCAGTCCTGGATTTTTCTTATTGTTAATTGTTTAAAAATTTTAGATATATGTGTGTGTCTGTGTGTGCTGTCTCTTTATATCTGTGTATGTAAATTGTTTTTATAGTATGTATAATGTATTTTTAAGGTTTTTAATCTTTGTAAGCTGCCCAGAGATATTCGGCTATTGGGCAGTATAGAAATGTAATGAATGAATGAAATGAATAAATGAATTGTCAGGCATTTTTCATTCCATTGTCCACTCATTGGCAGAATCAGCGTTTTCTCAATTTCCCAAACTGGCATTTGCGTTGGAAACTGCACACTTGTGCAAATGTGCATGTTTGCAAATCCCCCCCCCCCCATCTGCATTTTCATGCTTTAACCTATGGGGAAAATACGTTGTGTTTTTGTTTGTTTGTATTTTTCATATTTTTATCCAACTAAATTTGCGTACAATTCTGGAAAGTAAAAAACCAATCCACTAGTCTGTGAGACTCAGAAAAAGCTGGTCTGCTGTGGAATCTGTGGGCTGTATTCATAGATATCCAAACTCCTTTGAATCCATTGCAGATTTCTCTGACATCTGTACTACAGACAGATGTTCCATTATGGTTTAATCATGAGCTAATTTCTTTGGAATTTCAGGAGAATATGGGAAGAGAATATGGCAGGGGAAGTCTTCTATCTCACAAAAACAAGCCTTTTATTACAGTTGTTGCATTCGTAGAGAGAAAGAGACTGGGGATTGAGTTCTCACAACATTGGTTGTTGTTGTTTTTCATATGATGGTGTCAACGTGAGCTGACCTTTCAGTGGTGTGTTGATCCATTCTTATGAATTTCTCAGCATGTGTTCATATCTCAGTTTACTCTGTTTATTCCAGTATGGGAAGATCCCCCCCCCCCAATTTATGCTTAGTCAGGCTACTACATTGAATCATTCACAAACTCACTGAAATGCACTAAGAAGCCAAGTCATGTTTCCTTGGCTTACTTTGTAAGAAATGATGGTATGAAGCATTTTATTTTATTTTATTTTATTTACTATATTTATACTCTCCCTTTTTTCCTGCAAGGAACCCAAGGCGGCTTACAAAATCCTCCTCCTCCTCTCCATTTTATCCTCACAACAACCCTGTGAGGTAGGTTAGGCTGAGAGTCAGTGACTGGCCCAAAGTCACCCAGTGAGTTTCATGGCCGAGCGGGGACCAGAACCCAGATCTCCCGAGTCCCAGTCCAACACTCTCACCACTACGTCACACTGGCAATCCTAAGACAATCCTAAGACAGGGATCTCAGGTCACTACTTTACCATGGTAGCTAGCAATTCTCTGACACTTATTTGGGGGTGAACCCTAATGAACTTAGTAGTAGGACCGTCTTCCTTCCAAGTAAACATGTATAGGATAGACCCTGCACCACATATTTGTAGTTCTGAGGACCCCAGAAATGGGGATTAGAGCTTTGCCTAGAAATAAAGCAAAGTTTAACACATGTTGAAGTAACAGTACGTCACAGCCTGCTGGTCACGAACTCTCCGCTAACTGTAACCATGCAGCTCACTATGATCCATGTTTACTCAGAAGCAGTGCTTTTTTTCTGGAGAAAAGGGTACCGGAACTCTTGGATTACATTTCCTTGGGAGTAGATGGCAATTAAATTGTAATGCAATTAATAGAAGAAAAGGTGCTGGAACTCAGTTCCGGTGAGTTCCACCAGAAAAAAAGCCCTGCTCAGAAGTAAGTCACTGATTTCAGTCCTAAGTACCTGTGCAGTACCGGTTTATGGCCTTCAACAGTAACATCACACTGGCCACTCATTTGCAAGGCAAAATGACAGAATCACATAACTTTGTGTCTCTTGTTCCTCCCCAAAACTTTAGAACCGAAAAGCAACAAAAGGGTTTGCAAATGCTGTGTTCCAGCTGTGCTTATAACATACCTGCTTCTGCTCACCGCAGGCCTGGGAGTGTTGTTCTATAAAGGTAATTGCTCTTACATGATGCTTACTGTCCTGAATCTAAAGGCAAAGATTGTCCACCAATGACATGTAGAAATATCTTATTTGTAAATCTGGCTAAGTGAAGATACTAGGAAAGGTGGGGCAGGAACAGTCACATCTCATCAACAGCATGAGGGACTGGTTGCGGTGGCAAGGCATTTGTGCTGAAAAGCTAAAAGAGTGTCCTCCTTGGGACACTCCGCAGATAAATCTGGCTTTCAGGAACGGGTTCTTAACTGATTGTTGTATTTCAAATCATGAACACATGTTTTTTGGCAAGGTTTTTTTAAAAAAGATTTTTAGACAATCTTCCCTAAAGCAACCTCCCCAGATATGTTGGACTACAAGTCCCATCAACCCCCAACCAGCATGGGCATGCTGGATGGGGATGATGGGACTTGTAGTCCAACATATCTGGAGGGTCCCCAGGTTGGAGGAGGCTGCCTTAAAGTCTCAGATAGTGTTACCATATAAATGCACACATATCTGAGAGGAACCCACACATACATCATGACTCAAAAAGTCCAAAACGTTTGAAAGCATTTCAAATGTGTCAGTGAAAAATGAAAACAAAGGATGCCCGATTCACCAAGGGCAAATTCCCAGTATACAAATAAATACATCTCCCAAACTGTTTACCAGATGCTCTCACATCCAGCCACATGCTAGACATATTAGTCACCTCAAGGACCCAGATGATGGCCTGGACAGACCTTTAAAGGGTTCCTTCACCTGCAGGATGTCTGCAACTTCTCTCTCCCTCGCTCTCTTTTGAAACACAAAATCATTCTGCTGTTCAGTATAAGCTGCTGTGATCATGAGAAATATCCTGGGAGATAGAAACAGACAATATATTGAACAAGCCTATTTTATCCAAATCACTTCAAGCACTGGTCTTCAGCAGGTGACCTATGGCTACTGGGTAATGCTTGGGTATAAGGGACACTGCCGTTTTCCTTTTGGTTTACATTTTAAAAAATAAACAGAAGGACAAAGTGGGGTGGGGCGAGGAGAACACAGAAGGAAGAACTGGAGAGGGGGCGGAGAAAAAAGGAGAGGAAAAGAGGGTTGGAGAAAAGAGGCATGGAAAAGAGAGTGAAACAGATGGGCATACATGGTAAAGCTGTAAATGTGGGCCCCATGTGGAAGGTTGAGGTTAAAGGTGGGTCTGAAGCCTTTGGACTAGCACTGTAAATGTCCATACAGCCAGAAAATGAAGAACCAGTTCCACATAAATGAACATCACTTCATTTTATTGGCACTTAATGACTCACAGCTGAGGCCTGGAATGCACATAGGGTGGCTACATGTGAACCACCAAGAACGAGGACAAAAGAGGGAACCAATTTGCATAAAATTTGCACATGCTAATATGGAATGCATAGAAATAATTATCATAATTTAAATAGAAATACAGTACATCTCTCAGTCACCACAGGGTGGAAGGCTGAGGCCAGGGGACCTGTGTGCTTTGCTCAGTCTGAGTCTGCTGTCCAGGTGCTGTTGATGGATGGGCAGCTTCAAGGCCCAGCTCTTCCTTCTGATGGTTCTTTATCTTTAAACTCAACTTGGACAGGACTCAGCCCTTGAAATAGAGGATACCTTCAAAACAGAGGACTGTCCTCTGTAACACCTGGCCACCCAGCAAGAGTAGAGAAGCTGCTGCACTATGGCTGTTCCCATCTGCTGGTGGTAATGCTTGAAAGAACCCGGTCATGTGGGTGAGGCTGGTGATGTGATTGCCTCCCATGGCTTCACCTATGCACCCTAGGGGCTGGCAACAGAAGTGTGTGTGAGGTAACCAACTTGCAGACCCCACCCATGTGATCACCATCCTTCAATCATTACCCTGTCCCTTGTCATTGTAGGTCATGTATGCACTGGGCCAGAGTACGAGGTGACTCTTAGTTTGAAAGTATCATTTGAAAAAGTGATGTGGAAGTTTTACCTGTGGAGCTTGATCCTTCGGAGATGGAAACCACCCCTGTTATAGTCAATAGGCTCCTGCTGCAGCAGTTGCATGACCACTTTTTATATGCCAGTAGTAATAATAATAGATGTGCTCTATTTGGCCAGGGCTGGAGTGGGGTGGGGGGTGGGGATGGGATGGGATGGGATGGGATAGAGAATCACATTTTCCCAGGTATAAAACGTGGTGATATTTTTTGCTCACAAAATGTGATATCTCTGCAACAGCAAGAGAAAACACATCCAGCCAGGTTACAACAGATGGGTAACAACTGTATGTTTATTGTGTTGGTGTTGAATGAAAAAATTGTAATCCGTGTGCTAGCCTTGGCCTTCCACACACAGCAAGCAGAGTGTCAGCTCTCTCACGCAGCAGTGTTCAGCTCCCCCAGTTGCAGATTAATCCAGGGCCCAGGAATCACTCTGTAGACACAAGCAGGTCTACTCTACCTGTTTATTTACTTATTCAAAGTAAGCGCTACAGAGTATACATTCCATAGATACAGTCCATGTGCAGAGTATAAAAGCACAGCAAGCAAAAGTCCAGTGGAGAGAAGAAGAACTTCATCCCACCATCAAAGAGAGAGATGAACAAAGAGCAGCCGCCCTTCTACTACTAATGGCTACTGTCTGAACAGCACAGTCCACGTCACAAGAACAAGTCACATGACTCTGGTTCACATAGAGTATTTCCCACGCTTTAGCAGAAGCGGCCAGGAATAGCCAATGTCAACAAACTGTGCAGCCCAGACAAAAACATCCTGCCTAGAAAAGCTAGTACCACTTGTACCATAAACAAAAAACTCACCGCATGTTGTTGATATCCCAACATATTGCACTTAAGCATGACTCTCTGGAAAGACATTATGATACAAGGGTTTATCAACATGGGTTTATCAAAACAGGTTTTGATAAACAGGAATGTTCTTCACTTCACTAGTATTACATTACCACAGGTCCACATGGAAAATACAAAAGTTAGTGCATTTGGATCACCGGTTGTGAGCAATATTGTGCATTATGTATTTCATTACTTCTTCTCTTCTGTTTTCACAGTCTTTTCCCTTTCACATACACCATGCGATGATAGATATAATGTAACATACTCACAGAGACAGGAAGGAAATTGGATCGGAAATTTAAATGAAGAAATCCACATAGTCAAGCTGAGCATCCAACATTTGCAATGGAAAATGGCCAACATTACACGTACGTCCATGGCTCCTTCTTGTTTTGTGTTTTGCCCACAGTCATAGTCAATATTCTGAGTTCTGTGTACAAAATGATAATGACTCTCCTTATTCAAATGGCAAATGCCACCTGCAGCTCCTTGTCAGGTGCCTTTTTTTTTTTGTCCCGGCAAGTTTTTACAGGCAGGAGCCTTGACCGAGAAGAGCCAGAGTTGATCCATTGATCATGATCAGAGCATGATTCTGTATAGGCATTTCCTCTCACTTTGAAGCAAATGAATAGTATGATCCTGTGGTGAACTCCTAATCTCAGGGTGCTTCTGAATGAGAGCTTTCCTAGACTTCCAACTCATGCTGAAGTCAGTCCGGTAACAGAGGGAGGGAGGAATTAAGTATGTGTCCATTTCTCTTGCCAACATTGTCCCACTCTACCCATGTTGGGGTAGGTTATCCACTGGCACCTACAGAGGTAGATTATGCACTGGCACATGCCACTCCAAGGTATCAGGTTCACAGAAGGAGCTCCATTGCAGAAGTGCTGTCAAATGCCTGACATATATAACCTCATATGTTAAATGGCAAACCAGTCACCAGAATCGGCATCGGCATCTGGTATCCTTGGGCAGCTGCTGATGCCTGCTGTGGATCCCCCTTAAAATCAAAGAAGAATTTCAACCCAGTGCTTTGAGCTGGGCCTAGTCACTATTTTCATTTCCCATAAAATATTCCCAGGGCATTGTGGGAAATTAAAGTAGCAGCTAGACCTAGCCTCCTGACAATTCTCAGAACACTTCTTGGAGCTCAACTGCTGTTGTTCGCTGCTCTGTTCTGCCACCAGGTAAGTCTGCTAGGACCATCCTCTGAACCCTGATAAAGGAGGGACCCCACTAGATTGTGCATACACAGAGCCCCCTCAAACCTGGAACCAATAATAAAAATAAAGTGCTCAAAGGACTTTTTACACTAATTGGATTAGCTAGTAATGTTATGCACTCTTCCATTTTATTATGATTATTTTATTTTATTATTATTTTAACTGCTGTTGTAGCGGTTACTTTTTCCCGATAGGCTTAGTTATTCTCTAGCTAACTGAGAAGTACTGGATGTATTAGGGAATGTGGTGGTATCATCATCATCATCATCATCATCATCATCATCATCATCATCATCATTTGTTACAGTAATATCCTGCCTTTTTTTCTCTCTCACAAGGAACCCAAGGCAGCTTACATAGTCTTCCTCCTTGTTCTGCCAAATGTTTTCCCAAAGGGCTTGGCAGGGGTTCTTTGATGAATTCTCATGCCATAATAAATCCAGGAGGATCAAGTCAAACATCCTTTATTGCGAGTTAAGATCCTTATTATACAGAGTACAACAATCCCAAGTCCCCTAGTAAGAGCCCCACCCCTTGGACAGGTGGCAACCACAATATCACCAACCAACCAGTCAATAAGCTCTGCCTCCAGTATCAGTTGGGTTGGGTCCTTGCTGCAGTCACTCAGCCTTGAGGTCTCTCTCCCCCTCTGGCTGTGTTTGGGCTCCTGCTGGTTCTTTGTCCTTCTCCAGGCTGGCAGCCAAACGGTTCCTGGATCTCCCTCTTCCTTCTCAGCACAATTCAACCACACACACCACACCACAACCACAACCAACCAACCAACACTTCAGGCTGCATTTGCTAGTCTTATATACAATTCTAGCACCAAACTCCATGGGCTGCAGATCTCGTGTTTAAATGATAGCACCTGTGCTGTTGTGCAGTGTCATTCTTCTGGCCAGCAACCAAGTCACACGCCAGTAGGTTGCTGTCCGTTGCATCAGGCTGGTAAGCAGCCAAGTAGCCAAGGCCATTCGCTGATAGCACAGCGTAGTAAACTCTCTACATTTTAGCTTTTGAAATCAAGCCCAGAGCATAGAGGCAGAACTCTGTACAACACTCCTGTACTCCTCGATTCTAATCTTCCGCAATTCCCAGTACACTCCTCCTCTCCATTTTATCCTCACAACAACCCTGTGAGGTAGGTTAGGCTGAGAGTCAGTGACTGGCCCAAAGTCACCCAGCGAGCTTCACGGCTGAGTGGGGACTAGAACTCAGATCTCCCAAGTCCCAGTCCAACACTCGAATAACTACACCATACTGGCTCTCATTATGTGCCCTGAAAACTGTTGATCTGGCTGCCAACAACCAGTGAGAGACCATCTGCTCAGCTTGGAGATAACCAGAGCAAAGGACTCATGTTAGTTATGGCACTTCCAGCCTGAGGAGCCTCGAGGAACTTGAATGGAGAAGTCATTGCAATCTCTCTTAGCTGCATGAAAATCACTTTTAAAATGGGCTATCCTTTACTATTGACTGAGAGGCTGTTAAGACTTATTACAGAAGGTTTGCTTGAATTCCTTAAATTTAATCTGATTAGAGAACTTAAACCTATATGTTGTGTGCATATGTGTGCAGTGTATGACCCCATTTTCCTTCCAACAAACCCTGTTGTGCGGGGAACAGTGGGCCCTGGGTAGGCATGGGCAGATCAGTCTATTTCCAATCCATGTTAGTTTGACATGTGTTCAGTCCTAAGTCCATCCCGTCCCATCTCAGTAACTTTGAGGGGCTGAACAGCTTTGTTGTTGTTTGTTATTGTGGAAAGGCCCTAGTTTAAAGCACTTTTTGTGTTCTATTCACACAATTTATATTTAAAGAAACACTTAAACTGGAATAATCTTACAGAATTTAACTGACTTGAATTAAGTTAAAACAAACAGTGCAATCCTATGCACAGTTACTCGGAAGTAAGTAAAAATGTCTTCAATGGGTCTTACGGGGGGGGGGCTGGTCAGAGGCAGCAGGTGGCGCAAGTGAGCAAGTGTGTGCATGTGCGTGCGTGTGTGCGTGCGCGCGCGCAGACATCCTCAGTCTGTTCCCTTCCTGCTTAAAGGGGCCATGGGCAAAATCGGAGATAAGCTAAATGGCTTGCAGGAGGGGGCAGGGGAATTCGTGGCTCTGCATAACAAATCAGGAATCTGCATAACAAAGTATGAAGCCGTGATGGCTTAAGTGTTTGTGGGACTTTCCCAGCAAATTCGGGGCAATTGGAGGGTATGACACGATATATATATTCTTGGAATTCTGCCTAAAAAAAAAATATCCTTGAAGAAAAGAAATGACCTCCTTACCACAAGCTAAAGGTTTTATTTTGCTTGCAGACTCCTTTTGCCATTGATAGGTATTTCCAGAATGTCTGCCCATTTCCAACAGGTATCAAGATATTGATAGGTATGGATATCTCTTTCAGAACAACTTGAAAGCAATGACAGACGAGGATTTCCAGGGCCTCCAGGTAGGTAAATGATATGTTCCACTAATCACTTCATCTATAGCTCTTTCCTAATTCCTGTAAAGCAGCTGAAGTTGGATCAACAGTGAGTTAGATTAGCTGATGTCCAACAAACTGATCTACAGAAAGTTTAAGCTAATGTACAGCACTTATGCAGAAAATGACTTGGAATCAGTACATATAAGCAGCACCAGACATAGCGTTTGCATGGGTCACGTCGTTGAATCACTTTGAAGAGGGATAAATATTCCCAGATAAATTAACCTTATGATTAACTGCTGTTCTTACAAACTGTTATTCTTGCTGTTTATTTATTTGAGTGTATAAGATTGTGTATTTATCTGAGTGTATAAGATCTCTGGGAAATAGGTGGGATATAGGCTTTCAAAATGAAATATTAAAATAAAAATTAAGATATAAAAATTGTTGTGAGGGCAGGAGTTCTTAGTTAACTACACACTCAGGCCCAGTTCATATGCCTCAGTAGAAATTGATACATGTGAAAAATATAGTATATGCTTGCTTCTTCCCTGGAACAAGCAACTAGCACAGCCTTCAAGATATGTTTCTGTGGTTCATTGGTTCACTATTAACTTCATTGGTTAACTATTTATTTCTGGGCTCAATTTAAAATCCTAGCAATGACCTATAAAGCCCTAAATGGTTTGGGACCAAGTTATTTGAAGGACCACCTATACCCATACCTGCTCTGGCCTTGAGGTAGGCCTAAGAAGCCTCTGAATGTGTGTTGACTCCACATCCTATAACTGACTCTTCCAGTTCTGGAATTATACTCACATATGCTGTTTCATCCCAGATTAACTCAAATGCAGTTTAAATTAACAAATATTATTAGTTCACATTTAAATATTTGCTGCTGCTTCTGATTGCTGTTTTATCATTTTGTTTAACATTATGTTTCATTATTTTGTTTGTAACATTGTAATTTGCCCTGGAAACGTTTGTTTAAAGGACAATAGAAAATCTATTAAATTAATATATGTTAACTTGGTTTCCAAGATATTTTACTTCTTTCAGTGTCCCATTATTATCTGTGCCTCTTTGAAATTAAGCCTTTCTTTTCTTCATATTCAGGTTCCAAAGGAGAAAGAGGAATCCCAGGAACAAAAGGTGACAAGGGCAATAAAGATCAGTTTTCATTCACTTATATTTTGAATTTGGAGCATGCTGGCCCAGTTCAGTTGTTACAATCTCAGACCAATAAACCATAAATTGAATGAACCATGTGCCCCACACACTCCTTCCTTGCTCCTCCTTTCCCTCCTTCCCTCACACACCCGGTTTCTTAAACCACGGTTTCACAGGACATCCAAACCAGATAACTGTGGGTTCCTTCCAAACCATGATATGACTCCAGGAATGCCACATGATACATTCCTGATCCAATAATCCATCATTTAGCAGACCAAGAGCATGTCATCTGAACCAGACCACTGACTGTTCATTGAAAAATGCAGGAATATATTTGGCATCAGATCTCAATCAGTGAAAATTGATCTCTGCAAATGCAGTGGCATGAAAATGATATCTAGTCCATGGCATAGATTGGCAGACCGACAAGGTTGAATGAGAAGCCCACCAAAAGATGTGGCTAACATGTGGTTTCCGTTAAGCTAGCAAAGTCAGGATTGGAGCTTCAAACATTTACAACAAGTACATCTTAGAACAGTGTTCTCCAACCTTGGGTCCCCAGATGTTTTTGGCCTACAACTCCAAGCATGACCCAGCCAGCTATGCTGGCTGGGGCATGTTGGGAGTTGTAGGCCAAAAACATCTGGGGACTCAAGGTTGGAGAGCACTGTCTTAGAACAACTGCAACAAACACATTTGTTTTGGACTTCTTTCAGGTGATAAAGGTGACACTGGCTTAAGAGGAAGCAAAGGAGAGCCTGGGCCAAATGGTAAGCAAATAATATGACACCCCAAATTATCAAGTAGAGAGAGGATATTTAATATTTTTGAAGCTGATTTTTTTTTTTAATGGTGTTTATTTGTTTTGCCAGGTATTGGATTTCCTGGACCAAAAGGAGAAAGGGGTAATTTGTTTTCCTCTGGCATTATAATACATGTAAAGTACTAGTGTAAGCACTGGGAAATGCCTATGATCATCCCAATTCCTCAGAAGGTAATCTGTATCTTCAGTTTGCAATGTCCATAGAGTGCAGGGAGCCAAGGCCAAACTAACATTACGTATTTATTTATTATATTTATACCCCGCCTTTTTTCCTACAAGGAACCCATACATACAAACACAAGCAACAGCCTCCCCACCACTGCAAAGACCCTTCTTCTAAGGCAGGGGTGGTGAATGTGTTGCCCTCCAGATGTTGTTGGACTGCAGTTCCCATCAACCCTAGCCAACATAGCCAATGGTGAGGGATGCTGAGAGTTGCAGTGCAACATCTGGAGGGATACATGTTCCCCAGCCCTGTCCTAAGGAAAAGCAGGTTAGGGAGGATGATCTGGAGAAAAGAAGGGGTGCTTGATGCTTTCCTTAGTCCTCCACTTTTCTTTTCTACTCACAACTCACCCATCCCAGTTTTTCTCTCTGCAGAATTCCAAGTGTGTGTTTATGCACCTATATAGCCTTAGGGATCTGTGGCAAGTGTCTTCCTTTATATACATGTGCAGCCCCATCCTATACTTGTTTACTTGTAAGTATGCCCTACCGTAGTCAATTGACTTTCCTCACAGCTAAGTGTACATGAGATTGCAGCCTTATAGTGCAATCCTATGTATATACTCAGAGCTAAATCCCATTGCATTTGATGGGACTTACCTCCAAACAAGTGTGTTTGGGACTGCAGCCACACAGTGCAATCCTTCGCCTGTTTACTCAGCAGAACAACCCAACCTCAATGGGGCTTATTCCCAAGTAAGTGTGTTTGGGATGGCAACCTTACAGTGCAACCCTATGTATTTCTACTCAAGAGTAAGCCTTAGATTGCAATCCTATGCATGTTTAGACAACATGCTGGCTAGGGAATGCTGGGAGCTGTAGGACTTTTTTCTGTCTAAGCATGCATAGGATTGCATCTTTAATGTCTTTATTTATATTTCAGGATTTCCAGGAATGAGAGGGCCTTCAGGTGCCCACGGAGAGAAGGGTGAAAGAGGTAATCAAAGATGAGTTGTAGATCCTGATGCTGAAAAGCAGGTGAAGTTCTACCTCCCTTGCCAAGCATCTCTATTATTAATACTTTCTCTCTATTTTGATTTCAGGAACTATGGGACCAATGGGAACAAAAGGAGAGAAAGGAGTGCCAGGTACTTCATCTTTCAGTTGCTAACTATAGATGAACGTGTGGAGAAAGCCCAACACAGGTCCACACACACACACACACACGGTTTTCGCCCAAGGGAGGGGGCAAGGAAGGGGGGATGAAGTCATCGGAGAAGTAGCAGACAGACCATCATCCCCAACAAAAGAGAGTCTCGGTGGAGGTCCACAAAACCAAGGAAGGACCATCAAGGATCATCAAGCTATCAGGGCAGTCTCAAAGAGCTGCAAAGTACTAGTACGTCACCTTCTTCCCGGGCAGGAATAAGCCCACCTGAAACGAAGGGGCAGGCATAAGCCCCCACCTGACCTGAAGGGCGGGGAGAGCGGGAACTCAGGGGTAGAAAACCCCTCTCCCTTCCGGTCTAGGGTTGTTGGGAACCAAGGGTACTTCGGGGCCAGATTCATCTCCAAACAGCAGCCCGAGTACGCCCTTCTCATCCACGCATCGGCCGACCCGGAGCCAGGCTGAAATCGACTAGGCGCAGAGTCTTTGGTCTGAGGTAATTGACTAGATTCACTCCGCTAGCCTGAGCCTGTTCATTGAGAAACCCAGGGGTCAGCTAAGGTTGTGTTGCTGTTGTAGTATTCCTGGAAAGCTGTTAGTTCCGCTCTGTGTTTTGTGTAAACAAATAAAAGCCTTATTTGGTCATTCAAAGGACTGCGGTTTCCTCTTGTGCGCGAAAGCCTCGTAGGTGATTGCTAGCGCTCGTACGGGCTGTAATTCAGTGCCGGTTAACCCGTTAAGCGCCGAACTCACGCAAGGATCCTGTTGGTGATCCTTTACAGAACGTTTATTAGCATTCTGCACAATTTGATATATGTTGGAAGATCTTTTTACATTCCTCTGCTGTCAGAGTAAGTGAACCAGCATTATGGCAATAATTTTTACATGAATCAATCTGGATGCAGAATTTGTCCCTCTTACTTCTTTCTGTTAAAGTAGACCCCCAACACACACCTAAATTAGAAATTAGAATTTGTCTCATCTGGGATTAATGGTTAATAGGAGGAAAAGAAGCTATGGAATTTTATTAATATGTGAGTGAAATGCATATTATTGTTTATAATAGAAGAATGCTTAGTAAAGATCTTGACACTTTTGTTAACATTTAGAGAATAATTAATCAGTGTTGAATGGAAACCTCTAATAATATTTTTTGTAGAAATGATAAATGATTTGTGTTCTTTGTGGGTTTGTTGAATAAGAAGAATGTGAAGGACTGCCAACTGGTCCTTTTTCTCAAGACCAGAGATCAAAGGTGCAAAACTGCCAGCCTTAGCTCTGCTGTCCTGACACTGATTCTCTCAGGGCCTTGCCCTTGTCTATATACACTGGATTTAGCACTGAACCACAGAGGAACCACACACACTGTGTGGGGTAAAACCAGGAAAGTTTATTCAAGGTAAACAGATTACAATAAAAGGTGGGGAATGAGGGAAGAGGGAGAAAGGTGGGGAGACACTTTGGTACATATAAGTAGAGCTATAAAACAACAAAACTAGTTCTTTACTATATAAATACCCAGGCACTCCCTTTACCTGGGGGTTGGTCTTCTTTAGAGCTTGCCTCAGCCAAAAGCCCTACTCCCGCGAAAGTGTGCAGACAACAACGAAACCCAAAAGCCACAGCAGCAGTATAGATTCTTCCCCCCATCCCTCCTTTCAGTAGCCCAGGTGTCCTTAGCCAATCAGGATGAACTTCATCTGGGCCAGGCAGGGGTGGCTCTTTGCCGCATTTGCATGCAAATAGATGTGGCACCTGAGACTCTAGCAGAGTCAGGAGCCATCAGAGAAACTATGTACATTTGCATTTCCCAGCCCCCAGCTGGGATTATACTTATTTACATGTGAGGAGGTGTGTGTGTGTGTGTGGTGCAGGAAACTCTGATGCTTTTTCTCCACAAAGAAAATTTTGGTATATTGGGAAAAAAGGGAAACTTCTTTGTAATTATAGAGTACGAGAAACTATTGATACTTACATTTGCTGTAGAGAAAATCAGAAGTCCATTTTAGTTTAGTTTTGTTGTATGTATTGTTTGTGGGGGGGGTTTTAATTCCTTAATAAACTTATAACTTGGGGGAAAATAATTATTACAACTATTACAATATATAATGCAGATTTCGGAGGACTAGACTAGCACACGATAATTTAACTGGTTGTTGTGTGACAATCCATTGGGTTCAGGCAACTGACGGTCTATTCATGTCACCACTCATCACAGGAAAGTTCATTTTCCACATTTGCAGCATTCTTGTGTCATGCAAGGAATCAATAGGTGATGTAACGGTAAGTTTCTAACAATGAAGTTTCCTGTGACATTTGCAAAGAATGTGTAAAATACAGATGCTGCGTCAACTTAAATGTATATTTTACACAATCTCAGCTTGGAGCAAGGCTAAAATGGGTGACGGTAGTGGGCTATGCCCATTGATGTCATGTGGCCTGCAGAGGGCCTGGTGGGAGGCAATTTGTCCTTCCACCCATATCTAAGGCTTAAGTCCTGAAACCACTTACATCAGAGTAGTTCCAAAATTCTGCTACTACTGTGGCAGAAATGGTAGCAGGGCATCAGCTTTTGTGTTCAGCATTTTTAAGTGGCCCTATTATTTAAAAATATCACAAAGTGTGTGTGTGTGTGTGTTTTTTTAAATCCAGGTTTAATTGGGCCTGCTGGTGAAAAGGGATCGAAAGGGAATCTTGGTCCTGATGGGCCAAAAGGTGAACCAGGCATACGAGGGCAAATGGGAGATAAGGGGTCTCCAGGTAAGAATGCTGGCCAAGAGTGCTATCTGTGTGATTGTAAGGAGCTCATATGCTAACACCTTTTTTAATCAGTCTCCAGACTGAATTAGAGTGAAAAACCTTGTTCAGAATCCACCATGGAGGAATGTGACATTTTGAAGGGACATTGTTTTTATGACTTAGACACCCACTAAGGAAGGATTTTTGGAAATTCCGTCCCTAAGGGGGTGAAAAAAGGGGGCAAAATCACCCCACTCTCATATCTCCTATGGGCAAAACAACAGGAGAGCAGTTATGCAAATCGGCCTCACCTCATAATTGCTGCAGGAGCCAATAGGAGCAGGTATGCAAATAGCCCATACCACACTTAAAATGTTCATATGAATTCCTGCAGGGGCCAATAGGGGTGGGTATGCAAATCTCCCCTAGGCCAGTGATGGCGAACCTATGGCACGGGTGCCACAGCTGGCACGCAGGGCCCTCTCTGTGGGCACTCGAGCCATTGGTCACCAGATCGCAAAAAGACCGTCCCCTTCTGCATTCAGCGTTGGGTTTCCATAGTAACTCCTCTCCACTCATTCCTCGCTGGCCTCCACAGGCAGGCACACTCCAACATCTCCACCCCCAGAAGCGGACCGCGCAGGCACCCAGCCCTCCTTCTAACTGAACAGACAGCTCAGAAGCACAGTGCGCGCACGCCCGAATCTTTGCACGCCCGGTGAAGAGCCATGCCCTGAGACAGAGCGGGGCACAATTAGCTAGTGCCCCCTCCTCCTACCTGCCAAATTTAAGGCACTTTGAAATAAATAAGTTGGTTTTGTGTTGCAGTTCGGGCACTCGGGCTCAAATAGGTTCGCCATCACTGCCCTAGGCCATTTAGAATGTTCTCTGAGGGGGTGACAAGGGAGGGAAACTTTTTAAATGACTGAATGACTGTTGTGTGGGGGGCGTCATCACATAGGCTCCACTCTATCACGTTTTGACGGATCTACCCCAAACTTGGCACAGTCACTCTTCATCAGCTGTAGACTCTCAGGATTAACCTGATTTTTCTTTAAGATCAGATATTTCTGTCAGATATTTATGAATTGCCACAGGGGCCCAATCAGGAGCGGATATGCAAATCTCTCCTACGTCAAAACAGAATGTTCATATGAACTGCAGCCGGGGCCTACACAGGGGTGGGGGGGAGCTGGGATTTCATTGTTGGGTAGTCCGGGCGGGGGGGGAGGAGAGCAAGGATTTCATTGTGCAGTCCTGGGGGGGGCGGGCAGGAATTACACTGTGTAGTCCTGGGGCAGCTGGGATTTCATTGTGTAGTCCCTGGGTGGCAGGTATTTCATTGTGTAGTCCAGGCAGGGAAGCAGGGGTTTCATTGCATAGTCCCGGGGGAGCAGGTAGTCCCGGGGGAACTGGGATTTCATTGTGCAGTCCTGGGGGAGCTGGGATTCCCGGGGGAGCTGGGATTCCCGGGGGAGCTGGGATTCCATTATGTAGGCCCGGGGGACCTTTCCTATGGAGCGATTCAAACCAGCGGTTAGCTACCTTAAGGAATTTCGAACAAATAGTGTCTATAGGAAAATGACAACCCATGCAATGCCGGGTAAAAAAAGATAGTTTTAAATAAATACAATGATGAATGTGCACAGATGTTGCACAATCAAGCCACCCCTTCACTTAAAACAGGCTGGAGGAAGTTGGGAGGATTCCTTGAGCCAAATTGCTTCAGGTTTAAGCATCCCCAGCCACCCCCACCCCACCCCACCCCATGACCTCAATCAGCACTGCTGTGCAGAAACAGAGACCCTGATTGGCAAGAAACCTGGTAGTGGAGGAAGATGGGCATGGGGCTGCACAACTGGCCTCTGGGGGCTGCAAGTAGCCGGTGTAGCCACAAGTTGTGCATTCCTGGTCTATACTCACATTAGCATTTCCCCCTACACAACCACCTGCTAGGCAAGTTGGTGAATAAAAAAGAGGAGAGAAGCAAGAGCAGCCAGAATAATTTTTGACATATGCCCCTCTCCTTAGGCAATTGCCGCTCACAGGCCAGGTGAGGGCAATTTCACCGAATTTCTCCATAGGGAGGAGAAATTCTCCAACAATTTCTCACTAGCTAGACTCTCCATTGGCAGGGATTGTAGCACAGCTTCCTTCTTTCTTTCTTTTTTCCTAAGAGTTTGGGTTTTTTTCTTTTCTTTTTTTTTTTTTTGTTATGCTGCCACTAGAAGTGGCAACATCAACTGTGTTGGCAGACTGGCCCTCATTTTGCATCCTCCACAATGCAGGTGTTGATCATAGGATCATAGAGTTGGAAGGGGCCTACAAGGCCATCTCCAGGGAAGAGGTGGACCACTAGTCCATCATTCACATGACAAGTTATCACAACTGCTTTTTATTTTTTTACTTTTTATTAACATGTATATACCATCTTATTTTCATTTTAACCCCAGAATAAAAATATGCAGATTAACCATTAGCACAAGGACTGTATCACATGATTGTCCCCCCAATGAAGTGGATATGAATTGTTGTTGTTTTATTTATATGCCTAAAATAAAACCAGGCACTGCACAAAAAATACAAATGAACAAATCCCTGCCTGCAGTCTGAAACAAATTCAAACTTGCTAAACAGGTCTTCCAGGACCCCAAGGAATCGTTGGTGCAAAGGGAGATATGGGCCCAAGAGGACCAAGTGGTAATACAGGAGAGAAAGGTGACCAGGGAGAACGAGGCCTCCAAGGTGAGTGAACACAAGCAAGTGTCAAACCTAAACCACGTATGCCATGCTTAGGCTTGAGACTAGATTTACTGACTGAGCCACTGCGGCGGAGGAAGAGAGGAGGAAGGCAGAGAAGACAACAGGAGGTTTTGCGCCAACATTGGTTTCTGCTAGTGCAACATCATTAGCACTAGTGGAACGCCAGCATTGGCTACTACCCTATGTTTCAGGGTTTCCCCCCCAAATTCCTCATGCTGACTTTATTTACTTTTTGGTATAGCCTCCCACTTTAATCATCATTACTGTCACATACCATTATACACTCCTAATCTATTTGAATGCTTTCCCCTGTAACCCTGCCCCTAATTGTACCTCTGTACTCTCTCTTTCATATGGGCTAACCACAACTATATGCGTACTTCTAAAATGTGAACTTGATCATGCAGTAGTATGAATCTGTTTTCTGTATAATGTCCCATTCCATTCTTAGCACTCCACTAGCCTTTTTTAACTACGTACCTGCAAAACACCAAGATGTTTTGTTAACAAAGCATTTATGTTCTGTTTCAGGTCCAGTGGGTCTCAGAGGATCATCTGGACCACCAGGAGATAAAGGTATGTTATGATGAATACATGCATTTTAAGCACCCTCTTTACTATTCAGTGTGTCTCTTTTAATCAATAGGATTTTCACCCCTTAGACCCCAGCACATAACTTTTCTAACAGTACAATCCTGTGCTTGTTTACTCAGAAGTAAATCTCACTGTGTTCAGTACCACTTACTCCAAGGTAAATGTGCTTATGATTGCAGTCCTATGCATGCTTGGGATTGCACATTACTTCCGAGTAAACATCCATAGAATTGCACTGATAATTGCAGTAGAATTTCACCAGCACAAATTTAACTCCTAAGAATGCGTAACAAAGACAAATACTCTTTGAAATGGTTAAATTCTAGGTTATTGTTTTTCTAAGAAAAAGTGCAGTATTGCTGTCTTATCTGGCACTGGGCTGTTGTTTTTTAGACTTGGCGCTTGGGGAGTAGTCCCCCCCCCCTACACTTGCAAAACAAGAGTAAATACTAATCAGATGTCATTGTCTGATTAACAGATGCTTCCACATTCAATGTACCAACGTGCTTTTGTTTTCCCCCAAGTTGGTCAATGAATTTGGCTTCTACTTAATTGAAAAAAAATATATAAAAAATGAATTCTGAATCTCTCTGGCCTTATTCATCCTAGCAACTGCCATGCTACTTTATAGATTTGCAGCCTAAATCTGTCCTCGTTTACCTAAGTGCAAATGAAAACAAATCAGCAGGTGTGATACACCTGAAGATGGTCTCACTCTGTATTTCCTTTGTTTTAAAGCAACATTCAACAAGAAGAGGTGTCCATGGGATGAAGGCTAGCAGAGCAATTCCCAGGTTGTTCTGATGGCATCTACTGTCTGAAGTGGTGTCTTGTCCTGCAGGGTTAAAACACTCATTTGCCAGCTATGACAAGCCCTTCACTGCCTTGTTTTGATTATTGTATCATGTTGATTATTATAAACATTCTTTGGTTCACTTACAAGGTGCTGCTGGGAGCAGGGGCACACCAGGAAGTCCTGGTCCAAAGGGTGAACAAGGAGAGAGAGGACCAGCAAGTTATCTTCCAGGTATGAAAATAGCCCAAGTTTCTTAGTCTACTGAAATATTGCTTTCTATGGAGTTTCTGATGTGTTCTTCCTCTCTCTTTCTCCAGGGCCAGCAGGACAGAAAGGCAACCAAGGGGAAAGGGTAGCAAAGGAGATCAAGGTAAAGACAGAGATGAGGCATACAAGCTGAGTATATGAGAAAAACGCACCTTATTCAGAGAGATGTGAGGTGCCATAAACCCAGGGAACTACCATAAGTTCCCTGGCTCCATGTGTGAGCAAACAACAAGTGGAAATCCTTTGTGCAAACACTTAATCAAGTGCATGGGACCCTTATGACCTGCCATGGCAGAATCTGGGTTATTAATGTTCTAATTAGTTTAAGATGCAATCCTATGCATCTTTAGACAGAAAAAAGTCATACAGCTCCCAGCATGCCCCAGCCACCATGGCAGGTTGGAGGGTTGCTGGGAGTTGCAGGACTTTTTTCATCTAAACATGCATAGCATTGCACCCTTACTCAAATACTTTCAAAGAGCACAAATCTTCATGGCAGACGCCCTGTTCTCAAAACAGGGAGCATTGTATAAAACAGTGATGTCAGACAAGCCACCCCACATCAATCTGTCTTTATGGAAACCACTATTGGATGATTGGCCTGCCCCACAAGGCCTGTTGGAAGATTATTAATGAAGGGTGCACTAAAAGGTTTTTCAACTCTCTAAATTAGAAATTTAGAGGAAGATCTTGGCAGTTGCAGTAGCAATCCTGAGGGCTATGTTCTAGAACAGGGATAGGTAACCTGGTGCCCTCCAGATGTTTTGGACTACAATTCCCAGAATACCTGGCCATTGGTCATGCTACTTGAGGCTCATGGGAGTTGTAGCTGAAAACATCTGGAAGACACCATGTTGCCTCCCCTAGTTCTCTAATGTCAAGCAAAAGTTTTCCTCTTCTGCAACCAGCCTGGACTATGACAATTACTTCCTGGGACTAAATCCTCTGGCATGGATTCTAAACTTTTTGCAGAGCTATCTCAGCAATGGAAATGAAGTTTCCATGAGTTTATTCAGCATCAGTCTGTTAGCTCTCCCATGTTATTTCTCCACTTCCTTTAAAACAAGGAGGAGATGCTCCAGCTCTGGATTTCCTGCATCAAGCAAAGTATTGGACTTACAAGGCCCCCTCCAACTCTTATGATTCTAGAGTTGTTACAGTCTATGTCCAGCCCATGTTGTTTCATATGAATTAATTCATAAATCTGTTCTATCCTGATTCTGCATTAATGCAGAATAATTTTTAAAAAATTGCAATTTAAAAAAAATTGCACAAAAATATGCATGTAAATATTGTTTAAATATTTTTGACATATTTTATCTAAATGTACATATTTCTGACTGTATTTTATCAAAACATACACAATTTTAAATGCATTTTGGCACTTTTTAAAATCTGAGAACTGCATCACAAAATTCAGAAAAATGCAAAATCCAAAGGATAATTGAATCCCAATTCACACATTAGTCTAGGAAGTGCGATCCAATCAGATTCACAAAGTTTGATGCATGTTCAAGTATCCCTGAATACGAGGGTTGTTGATATGGATGAAAACGCATAAGATTAAGCAGTTGGACATTCCAGCATGACTGGCTGGGGCATGCTGGGAGTTGTAGACTTTTTTTCTGTCTAAACATGCATAGGAATAATAGAATCATAGAAAAGTAGAGTTGGAAGGGGCCCACAAGGCCATCGAGTCCAACCCCCTGCTCAGTGCAGGAATCCAGGTCAAAACATCCCTGACAGATGATTGTCCAGTTGCACCTTGAATGCCTCCAGACTGGGAGCCCAGGTAGCCCACCTCCCTAGGTAGTTGATTCCATTGTCTTATTGCTCTAACAGTCAGGAAATTTTTCCTGATGTTTAGGTGGAATCTAGGTTCCTGTAACTTGAGCCCATTATTCCGTGTCCTGCAAACTGGGATGATCGAGAAGAGATCTGGCCCTCCTCTGTGTGACATTCCTTCAAGTACTGGAAGAGTGCAATCATATCTCCCCTCAGTCTCCTCTTCTGAAGGCTAAACATGCCCAGTTCTTTTAGCCTCTCCTCATAGGGCCTTGTTTCCAGTCCCTTTATCATCCTTGTTGCCCTCCTCTGAACCCTCTCCAGTTTGTCTATGTCCTTCTTAAAGTGTGGTGCCCAGAACTGGACGCAGTACTCAAGATAAGGCCTAACCAGTGCTGAGTAAAGGGGAATTATCACTTCCCGCAATTTGGAAGCTATACTTCTATTAATGCAGCCCAAAATGGCATTTGCCTTCTTTGCAGCCACATCGCATTGCTGGCTCATATTCAGTTTGTGATCTACCACAATTCCAAGATCCTTCTCACTTGTAGTATTGTTGAGCCAAGTGTCCCCCATTCTGTAACTCTGCATTTGGTTTCCTCTCCCTAGGTGCAGCACTTGGCATTTATCCCTATTAAATTTCATTCTGTTTTCGGCCCAGCACTCCAGCCTATCGAGGTCACTTTGAATTTTGTTTCTGTCCTCCAGAGTATTAGCTGTTCCACCCAACTTTGTGTCATCTGCAAATTTGATAAGCATTCCCTGTACCTCCTCATCCAAGTCATTAATAAAAATGTTGAAGAGCACTGGGCCCAGTTTGAGAAGGAACCATTGATAAGCACTCTTTGAGTCCGATTCTGTAGTCAATTGTGGATCCACCTGATAGTTGTTCCATCTAGCCCACTTTTAGCTAGCTTGCTAATCAGGATATCATGAGGTACTTTGTCGAAAGCTTTGCTGAAGTCCAGATATATGATGTCCACGGCATTCCCACAGTCCACAAGGGAGGTTACCCAATCAAAAAATGAGATCAGATTAGTCTGGCAGGATTTGTTCTTGACAAATCCATGCTGGCTTCTAGTAATCACTGCATTGTTTTCAAGGTGCTTGCAGACTGACTTCTTTATAATCTGCTCCAAAAATTTCCCCGGGATTGATGTCAGACTGACTGGTCTGTAGTTCCCTGGTTCCTCCTTCTTGCCCTTTTTGAAGATGGGAACAACATTTGCCCTCCTCCAGCCATCTGTGATTAGGATTTAGGACTGTGCCCTAAAGCTCTGACTGCCAGGAACTAAGCCTTAGGAGAGGCATCTGAATATTTTAGAATGGGGAAAAGACTGCAGGAAAGCTGAAAAGTCACCAAATGATCATTGGCTGGGGTAAAGGGGTGGGGTCCCCCAGGGAACTCCAGAGCACCAGATTTGGCCCCGAGGCTCTGCAACCCTGTTTTAACGAAGACAGGTTTTTAAATTGCATTATAGAAAGCAACAGTATTTAATCTCTTGCGTGAAAATACCCTGAGTAAAACAGCCATGGAGTTGCCCAGTGCTGCTCATTCCTTCTCGCAGCATATCTTAACACAGGATCTCTTGTGCTTCGGTCTCTATGGATCTACTGCTCCAGTGCCTCCATCCACACTTCTCCCCTTTGATCACCAGACCTTACTCAAATATTTCCAGTCCTGTTAGGAGTGGTGCACTGTCCTCTATCAGAACGATATAAATGAAATACTTACGTATATGTTCCTGGTTGTGTTTTTGTAAGCCACAGAAGCCACTCTACTCTACACCACACATTTCTGTAAGGTTTGGTGGAATTTTCCTCTTTTTATTCAGTTTTTGATTGAAAAGCTGTGTATTCAAAAGTTTATCTCAATACATGTAGTGGAATATAGGATTCTAAGAAAATAACATTTAAATTGCCAAGACAAGTCTTTGGATTTGTCAGCCTTTTAAAATATTGTGGTTCCTCCCCCCTCCATTATTTTAGGCTTAACTGGAAGTAAAGGGACGAAGGGAGATGCGGGAATGCAAGGTAAGGTATTTGCTGGAGTTCCTCAATGAAACAAACAGCTCAATGGTATAAAGCGTATTTATGTATTGTATTATTGTCTTTACACTCCATGCCTTCAACACTAATAGTGTTCCCCAGGGTGACTTACAATTAAAATGAAATAAAAAAATAGAACATACATATAATCGGAAATCAGATCACGCCATCAGAAAGAGCAGCCCCCTTTCTTCCATGTTGAATTAGATGTCTGATCACTTCAGGATACAATCAGACATGTCCATAAGATATTCAACATACTGTTAATCAGTGCTGGGAAAACTTCAAGTGAAATGCAGTGTTCTTGGAGTGCCATCTTTCAAGGAGGATATTGACAAGTTGCAGAGCATCATGCAAGAGAGAATGCCAGGGTTTATAGAGTACTGAAATTTAAGAGTCGGTTCATACACTGAAGTAGGAAAACAAGAAGTACAAGTGGTTCATACGTCTTATTTTCCAACTTAGAGTGTATCATGAGATGTGGGTGATCTTGCCTGCAGAGAAATCTGTGACCACTAAATGACCACTAGAGCTCATGGATCTCACCACCACAAGAAAAATCCACAAGTGCCACTTCCCATATTACACCAAAAGTGGAGAGGCAATCCTCTCTTCATTTTCAGAACAAACCATGGTACAGTGTTACATCTGCACCAGTGTTTTCACTCCGACTTAGCATTTATACAGTAGTCTCAATTGGTCAAAGCACTGTGCATTCATTACCACAGTAAAGTTTGCAACAACCTGTAAATTAGTTCAGTATTAACTCCATATATTGTGAGGCGTGGGCTGTGATTGAGAGATAATGGCTTACCTAAGGCCACTAATATATTCATGGTAGTAGCAAGAATTGGGGTTTCCCAGTTCATAGCTCAGTCTCTTAGCCAGTTATCTACATCAGTTATCTCCAAACCACACTTTGCAACCATGGTTAAGCTGGCAATCCTATACACACACTTACCTGGGAGTAATTGAAGTCAATGAGGCTTACTTCTCAGTAGACACATATAGGATTGCATTGTAAAAATGGGTTTTCGAACTGTGCTTTGAGCTAACCATGGTTAGCAAAAAGGCCAGTGCATATGGAATGGTGCACCATTGATGTTTGGCTCAGAAAATGAAAGGAAATTTGCACCAGAAGGCAGAAGGAGAGATGGAAATAAAGGAATGTGCATGTCCATTGAGGGAAAGAATTCCTCATTACAGCTGCTGCAGGCCAAAGAGAAAAATCTTCTCTTTTCCTCTCTAAAAGAAAGAGCAAGGTTTGAAACTTGTTAGTGCAAAAATTTCAGCCAAATCGTCCTGAAAATGTTTCATCAAACATTTGTTCCTTTTTTTCTCTGCTAAATCAGGACCCACAGGGATACAAGGGCCTAAAGGTGAAAAGGGTGTTCAAGGTAAATAACATTTGTTTTTTCTCTCTACAGTTATATAAAATTACCCCAACCAAAACTTTGTGGAGCTTCATTGTGCATTATAGAGTTCCAGATGAACTAGGGTTTCTCTACGTAGTTCAGTGTCAGACAGGGAAAATGCCAAAGGACTGTGATTTGGTCTAAAAGCTTCCTGTTTGCAGGTCCAGCCCATTTTATTCTTTCCTCTTCTGCACAACTGGAGGATTAGTGTTGAATAGCCTCTTAAATAGTCTGCTTCTGTTTGTTCCCTGCAAGGTGGAAGTTTTAAATTAGTGGTTTCTTTCCATTGTTTTTTAAGCAGTTGGATACAGTCCCTTTGTAAGACTTGATGGAGGATTTAGACGTGGCCGAGTTGAGATTCTACACAATGGACAATGGGGTACCATATGTGATGACGGCTGGGACAGAAGTGATGGAATCGTGATATGTCGAATGTTGGGATTTACGCAAGCACTTGAAGTCTTCACTGCATCTGCAGGTAATCTATGAATTCATACTGTGGCTAATTTAATTAGGTCACATAATGAAAGATTCAGTTGCACGTGATACAACTTTATTCAAAATAGCAGGGTGACAAGCTTTTTCTCTCTCTTTATCATCCAAAGTACATCACTAGAGTAGAGATAGGCAAACAGCAGCATTATGCTCTCTCTGAAAATGAACTGGGTCTTTTGAGCATTTCACTTGAATGCTTGAAATCCCTTGAGGGGTTTTGGGGGGATTTCAAATAATACTCAAAGGACCTGGTACCCTAAACTATCTCATCCCCAAGGGGAGGAGACTCATGTTGGGGGACAGGACAGGCTAACAGACAGCGGAGGCAGCTCCCTTGAAGGTGGGAAAGGCCTCCTGGACTTCTCTTCCTTCCCTGACTGGTTACACACTCATGCACATGCATTCACACACACACATACACAAACCATCATTCACACACATATGCACTCAGGGTTTCTGGGGGAGGGAGGCTGTGGTCTCCTCCCCGCCCCAGAGACCTTAACCCAATCACTGTTTTACCATCACTATGGGCAATTAAGCAGCGATCTCATCAGTGCACTGTGCTGCCAGTCAGCCACCTCATTTTTTTCCAGTGGCAGAGACTGGGGTCTTGGGGGCCACCAGACAGGGCTTGGGGGATGGGTCCCCCTTTTGGCAAACCTGTGTTATAACTTCATAGGGATTGTCATCCTGCCTGAAAATCACATGCTAATTTTCTTCCCATGACCTAAGATCATGGGCTGTTGAATTCTGTATATTAAAAAAAAAGACCAGATTTTGCAACCAGGAAACCCAAGCAGCACAACTGCAACTCAGTGTGCAAATTGTACAAATATAGGTTTGCAGGCTTTCTTGGTGGCTACTGCATTAGAATATGCTGCAGTCTAGAACTGCTTGCTGCATAATAGAATGATGAGAAAGGAAAGAGGAGGGGGTTCAAGGAGTGTTAGGGCCCTTTCCAAACAAATAGTTCTGGAGGAAAGGGGATAATTATGCCATTGTTAATCAGTTGTTTTGTGCAGGATCCAGACATTTTTTCCGAAAGCTAACATGTGTACCATGGGGAAATTGACCTAATTTACACATAATAACAACCCAGTGTTTACCCATGATTTGTCTGCCACACATTCATGCAAAGTGCAGGTTGCTTTTTCAGTTCCTGAGTTATTTGATTCCCTGCTCCTGTTCCCACTCCCTCCCTGTATCCCAGATGCCTTTGCAGCACTGTAGTGCTGGCATGCAGAACTCTTGATCGCCACCACTGTAGCCTGACAAAACAACACATGGTTCTGGGTTTGCAATAACAACCCCTAATTAAGACAACCCAGAGTTCACAAACCAACAACAAACCATGGGTTCTCTTTCTGGGTTATTCGTGGTTAACAACCCATAGTTAACCCATAGTCCTGGGTTAGCACATAATGACAACCTAGGATTCAACAAGCCATACTCAACCCATACTCTGGGTTTTTGTTACATGTGAACCAGGTCATTATGGATTTGTTGCATGTTATCATCTTATTCTGTGGTAACTCTCTGCTTAATTACTTCTGTCTAATATCAGGCTCTGGACAAATCTGGTTGGATGATGTGCAGTGCTCCGGAAATGAATGGAACATTGATACATGCACTAAACCAGCCTGGGGCGTACACAACTGTGGTCATAGTGAAGATGCTGGGGTAGAGTGTGCCTAAGGGAAGACACTTCTGCACTGAAATCTGTACAACAATACCTTAATACTTAAAGAAATACTTATGGCACTGCCGTTCAGTGTGTATTTCTGAGCTAATTTAGATAATGAATTATTATTATTTTTTCAATCCCACAGGACCAATGCAACACTATATTATCCTTTGTTGATCCAGGGTATTTTTTATCAGGTGTGTGAAGAATCTATGTTGGGTAACTGGGCTCACCTTTTTAGAACTCTAACCAGTGGTCTAGTGGAGCCAGGGCTCACAAGAATGCAGCGCCAGCACTTTTTTGTTAGCAGGGACTCTGACATCATCATCTGCCACCCCCACCCTCAGCATTCCCTGTTCCTTCTGAGCTTAGCAGCAATCCTCATGGAGACATTAATTTTACCAACAACAATATATTCCCTGTTGTAATGCAAAGTACTTGGGGGATGGCTTGGTCTGGAATGAGCAATGAAGAGCTATTTGCTCTTAATGGTGGAGATGAAAATGACTAGAACTAGTTTGTTGATCTAGATCCATGTAGCCACCTGCATTTTTGGACTCTCCTTGGGGGGTGTCCATTTTTGGACTCTCCTTGGGGCTATGGGGACTGCCATGATGTGCACCTGCACATCAAAATTTGCCATTGCACCACTGATTCTAACACTGTGAACATTTATGCAGGAAGCAAATCCCATCTATGTTAACTTGGGAGTAAGACCCATGAGACTCAGTGGGGCTTTCTTCTGAGGAAGTTTTCATACGATTCTGGTGTGCAAGAGCAAAAAACAATGGTGACTTGAACCATTGTCCAGCTGGATGTTGTCCTTCAAACTTGAAAAAGAACTTTCCAAGGTTCTTCAGCTGAATACTGTATTTTAAACCCATCGAAATGTACATTTTAGACATGATTTAGAAAGCAGGTAAGACTTGGGAAACGTTCATAGACATAGTCTCCTAGAACTTTATGAAAAATAATAACCATGTTTAGGTAGTCTATCTTTCTAGACCTGCTCATAACGCCTTCATTTCATTATTCACCTGAGATAGATAGATAGATAGATAGATAGATAGTGTTTGGCAAACTCATGTGCCGAACTTTGGTCCATGATCCAAAGAAGGAATGTGGGTGCACAGGAGTGAACAGCAGCAGTTTCCATTGCCAAAGAGATCTGCTGCTTTTTAAACTGAACAGTGGCTTGTTCCTTTTGCACTGAGAGTTGATGGGGTGAAAACAAAAAGTTATGCTCTCAAACTAAACATGCATTTCCCCCCCTCTTTTTTATGACCATATGTGATTAATCAAATCCCCCCCCCACTCTCTTTCTGGAAAGGCCTCTGAATAGACCCCAAAATTTATATATCTACACATTCTTCCATGACTCAGCTTATGTTAATAAGGCACTGCAGAGATCACCTGAAGGATGTATGACCAGGTCCACCCGCCCACTCCCGCCCCAAGCTATTGATTGGTTAGTTTGAATTTTCCCTCTCTAGAAGCTGCCCAGCCCCCATAGAAATATCTGTACCCTGGAATATATTCTTTGTCTTTTGGCTGGTGGGAAAAGAGTCAAGGTAAAATGCTATCACACCCTGCAGGTGCAGGGGAACCCCCACATATACATGGTAGGCTGCTTTGGTGAGTTGCTCTTTGGATTATGATCAGCAAGGTTTAGTTGACCTACTTTGATGATTTCTTTATATTAAAAGCAACTGCATATCTCTCTGCTTGGTTTTTTAAAAATAAATATACTAGACTGAAAGCTGGAGTTGACTTGAGTCTCTTGAGTAGCTTGGAATCTGTTCTGCCAAAGGCAGTAGTTCTTTTTAGGATCCAGAGACAATGAGCACACTTGTGAGTGAAGGTTAAAGAAGCTTTGTTAGCAAACTACAGAAAAGAGATTGCAGAAGCAAGATAGATGCAGAGTACAATGTTCTGATGTAGGGAGCCCCTCAAAGAAATGACAATGGACAAACTCCTTGGCCGGCACACAGCACCTCCTATAGCCAGGTTAGTGTCAAGGTTCCGCCCTCCCAAGGATTCCCTAATCTTATATAGCTTTTCTGTGTTTACAATACTTGCACCTGTTCTTATTAATTTGGACAAGATTAATATGTTTTGCAATTAACTAATGGGGGAAGAATCTCAATAGATGACAGCATATACATTGTAGACACTCCTATACCAGGTTCCCAGGCCATCTGGTGGCAAACAATACTTCTAAGTTGGCCAAGAGGCCACCTAGAGCCACTCAGTTCATCCGTGCCCATCCAGATGATGAACATCAGTTACCTAAGCCATTGAAGTCAGCTCCACTGATAACCAAGTGTTCTTCCAATTATTAGTGGCATCCTTGCTAGGTTTAAGTCTGTCCAAAAACAAATTTTAATTAGCAATCTTCTCACGGCAACCTCTAAACATGAGGTCACTGGTACTAAACACTAAATATTGAGAAATAGCAAGAAACAGTAGGCTTCAGGCCTGCTACAGACACAAACAGCAGGGATATTCATACAATAGAGGCCCAGACACAAGTACAGCAATGGTCATACACCACTATCTCCTCAAAATCACAATGGTCTTCTGGCCTTTTCCACTACACCACCTTACCCATGTGCTGGGCTGCTCAGCAAACACACTAAGCAGGTTGTTAAGAAGTTTAAAGGAAGCTAGGGAAATGGGGTCTGTTCTTCTCCACTTATATATAAAAGCCCATCTTCTCTTGTGGACAGGATAAGGGATATTAAAAAGAAACAGGTGTGGTGGGTCTACATCTGAGGGATATAGATGAAAGAGCATCTTGCAGCCTGTCCTACCTTACAGGGTAGAGGTGCAGACGTACCAGTTTGCCACATCATGGCATGCCTTTGGATTGTAGATGCTGGAATTGCTACCTGCCTCAATGACAGCAATACGGGTGACCAGCCAGATGGACAATTAACAAATGTAATTAAATAAATAAATAAATAAATACTAAGAGGACAGATAGGCACCAAGCTCTGGACAGCCCCATCCCATGTGGGTGCCCATAACCCTCTGAACTTGGAGGATCACAGGCATCCAATTGAGGGCAGGAGGAGCATGGCAGAGAGGATTGCTGCTAGATTCCCTTCACCCTCAGAAACATTTAGCTGGCCGATTTCAGCCGTCTAAATGTTTTACCCCTGCTTGTGAGGAGGAGGGGCTGAGGTACTGCCTGGATTCATCATATGGCAGTGGTGCCTCGCTCGCTCCTCCCCTCCCCGCCCCCAGGAATGCCCCCCCACTGAGGTAAAAGTCTTCCATCTTCGTTTCGCAGCCAGCACAGAAAGAATCGCACCAGTTGTGAGGTGGTGGGGGAGGGTGCTCCGTGATCGGACTCACCGCTGCATTTGGGGAAGATGTAATTTACAACATTAACTTCCTTCAGATCAGAGAGCGAGGTTGTCTCACTGAAAACTACCACTACTACTATGTCCAGCATTTTTAATTAAATATTTAGATTTCAGTTCACTGATGAAAAAGCCTGGCATATATTTATTTATTATATTTATACCCCGCCTTTTTTTCTGCAAGGAACCCAAGGCGGCTTACATAATCCTCCTCCTCCACTCCTCCATTTTATCCTCACAACAACCCTGTGAGGTAGGTTAGGCTGAGAGTCCATGACTGGCCCAAAGTCACCCAGTGAGCTTCAAGTTTAGGGAAGGCAATTCCGAGTTGGTAAATGACCTGAGGGGAAAGAATCAAGGAGCCTATTTTACCAGCCCTTCTGTGTCTCTGACACTGCCTGTCCAGAGCTCCAATTGATGATGGTGATGATGATGATGATGATGGTGGTGAAAAGAGACATAGCTCTCCACATAACATGTAGCCTGTGGCTCAGACTCCCTCCTAAAATGAGATGGCCAGGGAGAAAGTACTGTTGCCAGACATTCCCGTGTGGTCATTGCCTCTCTGCAGCTTCCATGGTCAGCCTATCAGTTGTCACCAGCTGCTGTCCCTCCTCATCCTCTTTCTCAGCATTGCTTCGACTTGCTTGCTTGACAGGCAAAGAGCCAGTGGGCAAGTAGGCAGGGGCATCTACTGCTCCTCTTTCTCACCCCCACCGCTGTTGCCTGGGTCAGAACAAGTGGCAGGTGAATAAGCAGCATGCAATGGTGAAGAGCAAAAGCAAATCGAAGGGGCTCTCGTCATTGAGCCCCTGCCGGAGTGTGGGCCCTTGGCAGATGCCTGACCATGCCTACCCTTGATGCCAGCCCTTATCAGTAAGATCAATCAATTAAAAAGCTTTAATCAAAAGAAAACTGCACCCGCTTCCTGAAGTAGAGATATGTTGTTGTTTTTAATGTTAGTGATTTTTAATACAAAAAAAGGGGGGGTACAAGTAGTGCCTTAGAAGACACTGCATGCATTCTGCCTTCAATGTCACACAGAAGAGCATGCCTCTTGTAGGAGGCTGGCTGTTTTGACATGTGCATCATCTAAAAACAAGAAAATTATACTTTTGCATTTCCGTCAAAAGGTCTGTTCTATCCACATACAGATCCATATAGATCTAATTCATTAATCAACTCAAACCCATGCTGCGAATCAACTAAGATTTTTCTTTCACTCCATGACAGCGCACCGTACTAAAGGCACAATATCCACAATAAAAACGGACAGCCCTGTTGCTTGCTTCTTATTCTCTGTCTCGTAGCAAATCTTTTCGCAAATTGTGCCTTCCTGGCACTAGGTGGAGCTCAAGGTCCTCATCCCCCAAATGAAGATGCAGTCCGGTGTCTTAAGCAAAATATAGCAGCAGAGAGTCACTGACAAAAGTAATCAGTGCGATTGTGTTGATAAATAAACTGTCTTACTCGGGGGGGGGGGGTGCCCAGGCAGATGGCTTTTCTGGTGTAGGTCACTTAGCAATTTCCAGTCATTTTAACAATGTTTTGATATCACATAAACAAAGATATTTCCTTTCTGATCTCATCTCTTGTTCCCCTGCCCCCTGTCAGAATTTCCAGGCCCAGGGTCTGTCACCCAACTATCCATCAGAGGCAAATTAATTGCAAGACTGATACAGATCTGAAGTCTGCAAAGCATGCACTATCAGTCCCTCCAAGCTGACTTCTTTAACCAGGATGCATCTAAGGAAAGGGCTTTTGTTGTGCTCACATTTTTCTGCCAGGATGCAACCTGGAGATTCCCCCTTGAGTATGTCAGAAGGCTAAATTCATACTCTGTCTGCCTTCCACAAGCTACCTGTACTGACCTTAAACAAGCAGAAAATGGCCTGAGAATTTTGTTCCTCTTAACTACCAATAATGTGAACGTTCAATGAACAATGGACCCTTTTATTGTTTACAATAGCTTTCTTCCACTGCCCCAGGTCTGGCCACGATATATCCTTCTGATAGTGCACAGTGCACATGTACTGTAAGGAATCATGGAGATTGGGTCAAGGTCATATCATCATCATCATCATCATCATCATCATCATCATCATCATCATCATCATCATCTGCCCTCCTACTAAATATACGTAGAACAGCATACGGTAACCATAAAACTAACTAACAATTTCTAAAAGTATTAACAAACACCCCATAATAAAACCAACAGTAAAAAAGCTAAGAACTGCAAGTCTGAAAGATGTTACACATTAAAACTGGAGGCAATAAAGATAGGCATTACACATTAAAAGACTATTGAAACAAGAGGGTCTTCCATTTTTGGCAGAAGAGACCCAGAGCAGGAAAGTATTCCAGAGTTGTGGCACCACCACCGAAAAGGCCTTGTATAGCTATAAGAAGAAACACATGGGACAGGTGACAAACCTTAAAGGTGGTAGATCAGGCAATGGGTTGTCCTATCTGACAATATATTTACAGAGCAATCCTATGCATGTTTATTCAAAAGTAAGTCCTGTAGACTCCAATAGGACTTACGGTCAGGCAAGTGTGTATAGGATCAACTGCAACCTAAACTGATCTTAAATAGAAATACAGTACATCTCAGCATAGTGTGGAAAACTGTGACCAGGTGACCTGTGTGCCTCTGTCTATTCAGTCTGCTGCCCAGATGCTAACTGTGGATGGGCAACAGTTTATACCAGGGCTCTCCAACCTTGGGTCCCCAGATGTTGCTGGCCTACAGCTCCCAGCATACCCAGCCAGCATGGCTAATGGCAAGGGATTCTGGGAGCTGTAGTTCAGCAACATCTGGGAACCCAAGGTTGGAGAACCCTGGTTTATACAGTTTATTAGCTGAAAACCAGGATTGGACAGGACAGCCCTTCAAATAGAGGACACCTTCAAATAGAGGACTGTCCTCTGTAAAAGAGGACACCTGGCCACCCTACAGACAGATGGCTTTGGCCAATGGGTTTTAGAGGCAGTGTGGTGGCTTCTCCTTGCCCCCTTAACCACTCTCACCCCACACCCCCATCATCTAGCCATTGGGGAGAAAGCTGTCAATGGCCCTCTAGACTTTTCCCCTCATCCAGACTTATTCAAAGGTCGCCCCATCAGAGAAAGTTATTTGGGTGACTTATAGAGTATAACAAAAATCACTTTACAATAAAATGCAGCAAATACAACAAACAACAATTAGGATAAAAACAGATACACTGAAAGCAAGAAGTAGATTAGTAATAAGCAAAAAAAAAAAACCCACACACAGAGCTGAAACAATATTTATAGAATTATAGGACTTTAGAGTTGGAAGGGACCTTGGAGGTGGGCACTAGGGCCTCCTCGATGATAGTACCCCACCAGTAATCGAAGGCACTTATGAATTGACAAAACATAGGAAATGCATCACCAAAAAAGAGGACAAAAGAGGGCACCAATTTGCATAACATTTGTATATGTCAATATATAGATAGATAAATATAGATATAGATGCAAATGTAGAAATAATTATAATTATCATGCTTTAAATAGAAATACAGTACATCTCACCATAGTGTGGAAAACTGTGACCAGGTGACTGGTGTGTCTTGCTCAGTCTGCTGTCCAGGTGCCATTGATGGGCAACCTCAAGGCCCAGCTCTCCCTTCTGATGGTTCTTTATCTTTAAGCTGGAATCGAACTGGACAGCCCTTCAAATAGAGGACTGTACTCTGTACAGTAATACCTTGGATTGCAAGTAACTTGGTTTGAGAGCGTTTTGCAAGACAAGCAAATTTTTAAATATTTATTTAATTTTTTTTTAACTTGATATACAAGTGACGTCTTGCAATACAAGTACTGTAGTACGGCTTAAATTAAAAATCTCTGAACAAATTTTTTTGGGGGGATTTCGTTTTGATATAAGAGTGTTTTGGATTACAAGCACGTTTCCGGAACAAATTATGCTCTCAATCCAAGGCATGACTGTACTCTGTAAAGGAGGTCACATGACCACCCTACAAGGGAGACACAACATTTTGCTGAACCTATGAGCTGCTGGTTTATTTCCACCCAGTATTTCCATCCACTTTGACCTGAAAGATGTAACTGGGGACGATATGATGCCATAGCATGCAACCATATTGCTGTGACTGCTAAAAGCGCTCAGCAATTCTGAGGTACACAATCATATCCTCTCTCCACACAGAAGATCGGATGAACTAATATACGTAAGTGTAAGATAGCTAGTAACGGATTGTACAGCTACGCTTATCATTACTTCGCAGCCCCAATTAAGATTTAGTTAAACAGAATGCAATTACATTGTCATGGATAAAAGGGATACCAGTAATTAAAAATGAATATTTCCCCTTAGGAATGGTTATTATTTCCAGCTGTTTTCCCTTCTCCATCCTTGATCCTTTTTTATGATGTGAGGCTAAGCTTTTTCAGAACATGGACTGGTTGATTACAAAGAAGTCCTAAGGTTTTGGGTTTTGTTTTTAATGATTTCCCATAATGTCAACTTTGTCCTCTGCTTCTCCCCTCAGAATTATTAGGGAAAGAGTTGGATTAGCTTCCCCTTATCCCTCAGATGCCTGGTTTTGTAGTCCTAGCTACAAACATAGGTCAGCAATTGTATCAGTCTCCTAAGGAAAGAAAAGGATTTCCTACTTCTGAGGCGCTACAGAAAGGCTGGGTAGGCCCCTGTTAGGGCTACTTTAGGGTAAATTCAGAGGCATTTTGTTGTTGTTTTTAAATGTCCAGGGCAAGTAGAGCAGTTGACCTTTTAGGTCTTTCGATCTCCTTGGGTCAGCCAGTTCCTATTCTAACGCAACTAGATATCCATTTCTGGTATAGCAAGCTCACACGGACACAGACGCACACACACACACACACACACAGCATTCCAATGCACACCTAATATAAGTTGACAAGTATGGCCTGCAACAAAATGTTGAGGTGCAGTGTGAGGTGCTCTCTGTTCAGGATTCCAGATACTCCATTCCATTCTACCTCCACCTCCCCAGTTTTTTTTGTTTTTCCTCCCAACAGTCAATCAACGTTCCATGCTCACCGAGCATGCTCAGCTCAGTCTTCATTGGGCTATTTGTGTGTGGGGGGGAGGGGGCTTCTCTCGAAGTGTTTTTTCCTAAATATTTTTTTTGAACTTCTGCAAACCTTGAAGCTCTCCCAAGCCTGTTGATACTTCCCCCTTTGGGTGGATGGGGTGGGGTGGATGTTCCACATGGAGGCCCATATATGCAAAAGATGTCCAATGTGTGCAATTCATCACCTGTAAAAAGAAGAAGAAAAATCAAGCAAATAAGCAAATCCCTTCATCGTGCATCCGTTTCAGACATTATCTTATGTAGAGGTGAAAGAAGGATGCTTGTCCACTCCTCCACTATGTGAAGAGGGGCACCGGCAGGGTAGGTTGTAGGGAAAGGCTGGTAGCGCAGTGGCAGAGCAGCTGCCTTGCATGCAGAAGGTCCCAGGTTCAATCCCTGGCATCTCCAGGTAGGGCCTGGAAAGAGTCCTGCCTGAAAACCTGGAAAGCCACTGCCAGTCAGTGTGGACAGTACAGAGCTGGATGGATCAATGGTCTGATTCAGTATAAGGCAGCTTACTAAGCAAGTGGACCAGTGCTATGATTCTATTATTACTGTTGCTGGATTCCGGCAGGGCTGTAGAACAGGGACTTTCCCCTGCCTTCATACTGGATCTGTGCAATTGTTGCAGGTTTTTTTTCAAGAAGCGACGAATCTCTCATCAAATGAAAGGAACTGGTCCATTTCATCTCACATGCTACACTGTCCATTTAGTTACCAAGAAACAGTAAAATGACTATGGTAAAAGCTTAGAATTTTATTGATATGTGTGATCCACCCTGGGAAAATCTTTTTTTAAGACCAAGGTATACATTTTACAGTTAATTAATTAATCTGACCTTCTTTCAAGAGCTTGTAAGCACATTAAATAAGGTAATTTGCAAGGTCAGTTGTAATTCAAGCAAGATCACAACTTAACATTATGGGCAATATCCAAACCTGACTGTGTGCCAGCGGGACCCACTGCTAATGCAACGGGGAGCTAGCGCTTCAAAAAGCAACCCAGAATGAGTGGGACAGGTCAGCTGAGCTTGCATAAGGGAGCTCTGCTGACCTGTCCCAATCTGGAAACAAGTGTTTCCGCTTGTATTCTGGGGTTGCTTTTTGAACTGCTAGCTTTCTGTTGCATGAGCAGTGGGTCTCACTGGTGCAACAAAACTAGTAGGAGTGCAATGGCAGTCTTTGATACTGCCCAAGGGCTTTAAAAATACTACAGTGTAAAATATGACAATATAAAGTGAGCAGCTGCATTTGGATGTGTGCTAAACTATGGGTTAGCATTATGTGAATGAACCTGGGGCTCATCAGCTCCCCGCTCTCCTCACTTGGTGTGGCTATGAGAAAGGGATGGGAAGCTTTCACTTCTGTTTTTAATTAACCACATTTTAGCATTATGTCCAAATGCAGACAAATTATGGTTAGTTTTAATTATGGCTTGCTGAAACAAGCCAACTGAAAACCATGTTTTATGAAGTGATCTTATTTCAATAAATCTACAATTTATTAAGATTAGCCACAGTTTAGGGTTCAGACATAATGCTAAACTGTGGTTAACTGAAAATGGAAGCAAAAGCTTCTGATCTCCTCCTTGCAGTGGTGCCAGAGGAAGAGAAGGAAGGGGGAGCGGATGAGCTGGAGTGAGGCTCATTCATACAGCACTAAATCAGGGGTGCACAACCTGTGGCCCCGAGCCACTCCCTGTGCAGCCCTCAAAGCTGGGAGGACCCCACCTACTTTACCCCATAGCCCAGCTGATAAACTTGGCTATGGGGGGGGGGGGGTGCTGCTCTTCCCTGGCTTCTGAGATTACTCTTGGTGGTGATCACTGGGGAATGGAACAGGCTTACACCTCCTCCACCACACAGCAATCCCTAGATCTCAGTGGGCAGGAAGGAGAGCCTTAAACCTCCTCATCCCAGCACACTGTGTGTGTGTGTGTGTGTGTGTGTGTGTGTGTGTGTGTGTGTGTGTAGAGCCCCTGCCCCCCCCAGCCAATACCAGATACAGCCCTTGGGGTCAAAAAGGTTGTGCACCCCTGCACTAAACCATAGTGCTATGTCTGAATAAGGCCAGTGTGTATGGGCTTTTCCTTACACACAGTTATGAATGTCTCCTGAACAAATGTAAATATTGAATAATTGGTGTAGGGAGCGGGTTCACTGGATGGGTTAGGAGATGGGGGCTCCTAGGCCAAGGGGGTGGTGAATGTAATATGGGTTAGGAGAGAGGATCCTAAATATATCTGTCAGTAATTTCCAAATGTAGGATGTATGCGCTTCCTTTGAATTCTCCCAGTAGTGGAGCCCTCCAATGCTACTATCTTGCCCCAAAGGAGTATGCGCTCCCTAATTCAGAACAGACATAATTTGGCATGCATAACAGTCTCTAAAATCCAGTCAGATATTTTATGCAGAGAAAATGCAAGCAGGAAAGCCTCTGCCTTGATGGCCACTCCGGATGGCAAGCCATTTGTGTGGGACTGTTGACATGATTAGGAGCCACACTGTGGCCACTGAAAACCTTACTGCTGCATGGCACTTACAGCCACACAAGGAAGCCGTTATCTGTAGCCTCTGGTCACAAAGTTAAGCCCAACACAACCATCCCTCTCTGCAGCTGCTAGGAAATTTGGGGGAAGAAATTTGGGGCCATCATCAGGGCTACAATATTTAATTGATTGATCACTTAGATTAATCAATTTTAAAACTTTTTAAAAATTTTAAAAGAGGATAGATAGATAGATAGAGATGATAAATAGATAGATAGACAGACAGACACACATGTATGCATCATCTTAGCATAGGCATTCCTTCTTGTGTGGCATATGTGCTGTACACTTACAGCTTTTAACAGCTACTGAATGACTCCCAGTTGCCTGAATCTACACTGCGAAGAGCATCCTCCATGTGCTTGCAATACTACACACACACACTGATGATGTGGGGGCTGAAAGCAGTACTAGGCTGCTGCCGCTGCTGAGTGGTGACTGAAGCCAGAGTGCGAACCTTCCCATCGCTGGAGTGTGTTGGTGACAGCAGAGGAAGGGCAGGCTGCACCGCTGCTGCACGTACCAAAAGAGGGTTTGGAAGTATGCAGGGAACTACCGTACTTTGCACAGACTTGGAGCAGCCTCCATTTGGTTTCAAGCAGGCATCCATGTGGCTACCTGCACACATGGGCCAGAGAAAGAATATGGGCTGGTTCACATCCAGTGTTGCAGTGGAGCCAGAACTCACAGGGTCGAAGCACCAGGACTTTATGATGATCAGGAATTTATGAAGATGTCATCTTCCCACCCCTCCCTCAAACCTCCCTGTTCCTTCTAGAGCTCTGCACAAATGCCCTCCTGAAATTCTCCTCCCTATTTGTGGACAGAGAGAAATGGCTTCCATTGTTCTGCCTCATACTCAGGGTGTTTCAACATTTATTTTTGTGGTGTTTTGAGCTTACCTAACTGCTGCAAGGTGACCGTGTGTGTGTGTGTGTGTGTGTGTGTGTGTGTGTTTTCTTTCTATGACACATCTCCCCAGTGCTCTGCAGTCTCCCAGGCTGCCTGCGCCTCCTGAGCTGAAAAAAGCCCTACAGGAGGAATGACCTCATGATGTATTTCCCTGGGTTTTAATTGAAGCGTGCAGAGCTGTGGAGGCTGCAGGCGGATGGAGAGAGGATTGTACAATGCAAAGCATCACACTTGTGCACACTCTTCAGCCACCTCCTAAGTAAGGTAAACACAGGGAACTCAAGCCCAACACATGAGAATTTCTCCAAAATTTTCTTTTCCTTTCAATTTCTTTTCGAAAGCAATTTCTTTTCCATCAAAATAAATGAGAATGATCCCCCCCCCCAAAAAAAAAAATGCAGGAGAAATTTTCAGCACAGCTCTAGTTCCCTCTGAGTTTAGCTGCAATCCTCACAGTAGCTGGTAGGAAAATAGATGTTCCCAGTAACAATATTTTGTCGTGAGCTATCACACTTGTAATTCAAAGTGTGTGTGGTGGGGAGGGGGGGCCCTTGAAAACTGCTCGAACAACAAACATTGATACGGATCAACACAGCTCCCTGCATTTTTGGACTCTCCTTGGGGGTGTGGCTAGGGGGGACTGTCATGAGGAGCGCCTGCACGCCAAAATTTCCCACCGCACCACACTGGAGACATCACTTGATTCCTCATTTCTTGACGACTCCTGTGTGAAGTGACTCTGTTGAATAGCATTGTGTTTGGGGCGAGGTGAATGGGCACGACAGATCGGACTGGCATTGACTTGTGAGGGTTCGTTCACATATGCAAACTGCCATTAGAGGCTGCAGTCATCAAGTGCTGAATCAGGTCCTAAGCGGTGGAGACTGGTGGCCCCAATGTCAGTGGGGCTGTGTATCCACTCCAGGTTCCAGTCTGGGCTTTTAAGGAGCTATCTATGGTGCTGAACCCCAACCCGACCCCAAAATAGGTTCAGCACCATAGATAGATCCTTTAAAGTTCAGACTGAAGCTTGGAGTGGATACACAGCCCCACTGACATTGGAGCCAGCAGCCTCCACTGGTCCTAAGTAGCAGAAGATCAGTTTGGATGACAGAAGCAGTGACCAAGTGTATAACAGTAGCTCCCAATATAGGAAAGGACAGCATCCTACCTACCACGTATAGCACAAACAGCTATAATGCAACACACTATAGAACTGGAGCTGCCTGTCTAATCATTATGAGTACACCAGATTCTGCTTTTTGATAGACTGATGTAAATCTTGTGTAATCCCAATGAATTCATTTACTTTGCTATCTACTGAATTCAGAAATGTACACTGAGGTGGGGTGGGGGAAGAGAGAAGCTCTAACAGAGACTCTAAATGATTGTACCTTTTATTTAAATATTTATCTTGTTCAAATTTGACTTAAAATCTATAAGTAATTAGATATTGTACTAGCTACAGGTTTTGTGTGTGTGTGTGTGTGTGTGTTTCTTTTTGCAAAGTGCTTCCCTTAATTTCTTATTCAGGCTTTGAGTTTAAACTCTAAATTCATTCCAGTCACACCAGGCATCAAAGGTCTACACGGGAGGAAGGGGAGTTAAATGCTTTAATATCTTTGAGATTTGCAAAGATACTTGAGGATTTGCTAAGGGATTCAGAGTAGGATGAAGAAAGAGTTTTTGTAAGCAACTAGAATAACGTTTGGCTACAGCTCAAAGGGAAATATGCATCCGAGTGCAAAGAGATTATTTAGATGTGAGCCCTCAATAATCATTGTGATTCTATGGCTGACTTTCTCTTTTGAGTCCTCTGTTAAAGCTAGTTCAGATGAAGAAGAAAACACACACACACACACACAAACATTTCTCCCTCGTCTTTGTAGCTGGTAAATGAATGTTAGCACTACAAGTCCCAACCTAAGAAGAAAATGTGTGTGCTAATTACCAGGCATCAAATGTGATTAACTAAAGGCCAGAACTATAAAGTGTATTTGACTTTTGGAGGTGTTCTAGTCCCTAGAGTAAGGGAAGGGAAGAAAAAAGGGGGGGGGGCACTTGTTCACAGAGCTAAGGAAGGACAAGAGTAACACACAGCCCTCACTGTCTGTTCCAGTGCGAATGTCACCATTTTGGGTGGCAGGACTATGAAGCAGGCCAGTAAAGATAATCTCTCTACCTGTAATAGGATTCTACAAGTCTTATTTTGGCCCAGGAGGTAATGCTAGGGGTCATTTGCTCCACCCAATGACCTTCAGGGTACCTAAAAGTTCTATCTTGTCCCCCATGCTTTTTAACATCTACATGAAACCACTGAGAGAAGACATCCAGAGGTTTGGGCTGTGGTGGCGTCATCAGTATGCAGTATCCCGTTTCCATGACTAGGGAGGCAGTAGAAATTCTGAGATCTGGAGGCAGTTTGGGGATGGATGAGCAGGGCCGGTGCTACCATTAGGCCAACTAGGCAGCTGCCTAGGGCGCAGGGCTAAAGGGGGCACCAGAAATAGGGAGGGAGGGCTCAAGTGGGAAGGGGGGACGCTAAATATCTGATCTTGCCTAGGGTACAAAACTGCCTTGCACCGGCCCTGTGGATGAGGGCAAAGAAGCTGCTCCCACTCACGCTAAACCCTGTCAAGATGGAGTCCCTGTAGGTTTAGACCGTCCTGCCAATTTGAGTGGAGATGTGCAACCTGTCTTGAATGGGATTGCACTCCTTCTGAAGAGTCAGGCACACAGTTTGGTGGTGCTCCTGGACTCAGTGCTCTCTATGGAGGTGTGACGGTGGTCAGGAGTGCTTTTTACCAACTTTAGCCGTTTCACCCACTGCAGCCTTATGTGGTGAAAGCAGACCTTGCCTCAGTGATTCATGCTCTGGTAACTTCCAGGCTGGATTACTGCAATGCACCCTACATGGGGCTCCCTTTAAAGATGGTTCAGAAAATTCAAATGGCACAGAACGTAACAGCAAAGTTGCTTGTGAGAGCTGGGCAAATGAAACATGTTATACCTATTCTGTACAAATTACATTGGCTGCCTATTGGTTTCCAGGCCCAATTTAAAGGGCTGGTGTTAGCCTTTAAAGTCCTAAACCAGTGTTTTCCAACCTTGGGTCCTCAGATGTTTTTGGCCTACAACTCCCAGCATGCTGGGAGTTGTAGGCCAAAAACATCTGGGGACCAAAGGCTGGAGAACACTGCCCTAAATGGTTGGGCCTGACTATCTGAAGGACCTCCTGCATGCCTGCCGTGCAGCATAATCGTTTGCAGCCCTGCTCTCTGGTCCATCATTAAGAGATGTTAGATTAGTGGGTAGCAGGAGCAGGGCATTCTCAGCGGTGGCCCCACATGTATGGAATTTGCTCTCCATGCTGAGATTTGTGTGGCTCCATAATTAGTAGGTTTTTTAAAAAATATATCAATCTGCATTATGTCTATTGCTGTCCTGACCATTCTTAATACTAATCATTTTAGAGGTGATCATGTATGTATTTTAGGAATGGTGATTTTATATTTGCAATATTGTATTATGATATTCTATTTATTGTTTGCACACCACTTTGTGAGGGCTTACCTAAATCCTCTGTAAAGCTGTGAGCCTTCAGTGCCCAGCCCTAGTTATGTTACTAGATTCATCATGGTCATGAGGGAAGGATTTCTCATGTGTCTAAAGGGATCAGGATCACGGAAATGGCAGGTTTTCTGGGCAAACCTACAAACTGTTTATCTCACATAGAGTAATCTGAAGCTTTTTCTGTAATACACAAAGACAGGCTCCTACAGCAAGGCCAGGGGAGGACTGAGTCAAAGGCTGGAGGAAGTTGTTTATTTCAGTCAAACTTTAAATGCAGAACATCTGCTAACGTGAGGTCTCACAGAAAGAGAGAGATGTGGTAGAAGCACTCCATGTTTTGCTGCATAAAGCAACATAATGTTGAAGAAAACAAACATTGTTGTCCAGTTATTTGGGATGCAGCGGAGACATCTTGCAACCTTGGAACAGGGCTCAGCCCACCCTTCATGGCTACTCTTATGATGCACCTCCAAGGCTCCATGACTTTCCACCTTTTGCATTAGAATATGTAAAAATGACACTTTCTACATTTACACTGAACTGCTCCTAGGCATTTAGTGCCACTTGTTATCACATCCCTGCCTGTCATCTATGGCTGACCACCATGCCACATGCATGGCCTGACAGAAACAGATACAGTGCATTGAAGACAGGGGGGGAATGAAATGTCCAATTTTTGGTCAACATACTGCACTCTGTTATTCCTGTAAATATCCATGTAGGGCAGCCATCTGTTTCAGCAGCCTATCAAATAAGCAATGAAAACTTGAAGTGAAATTACTGTATGTAGCAAAATTAGTCTTTGACAATATTTGACCTCAGAGTGCTAGGATGTGGATGTGGTTGCATTCAAAAAGTTCACACTAGAGATCTTCACTATTAAATCTTGCTAATTCACAATGCATAATTTGCACTAGCTAATTGGCAATCCTTGCTTTCATGAATTCATGACTTCACATTTCATAATTCATGACTTCATGAATCCTCAGTGGTGCAAGGAAAATGTTAAGGGATATTTACATATTTTAATAACTGTTCTATGATTCGTGCTCTAGGCTGATGTCCATGGGAGTCAGGAAACATTCTTCCCAATAGCCTCTGGCTAAAGGAATGAAGCTGCAATCTAGCACATGCTTACCTGGGAGTAAGTCCAACTGAACTCAGAAGAACTTACTTCTGAGTAGACGTGAATAGGATTGGGCTATGTGGCTTTCAGAATCTGGTTGTTCTTGTAGGTTGTGGTCGAAGCTGCACATCTCCTGAATTACAGTGAGGAGGCTCTTACTACGGTAAATCCTTCCCAAAATGGGATTTGGTATGGAAATGTGGGTTCTATCAAAGCATGAAAGTCTTCTAAAATGGCAGGGAGTCTTTCTTAAATCCACAATGCTTTTGGCAGACCTGTTGAGCTTTTATTCAAATCCTCTATTGATCTTAATGCCAAGCATCAGGGCAACAAGTGTTTGGCACTTCTCAAGACTTTAGCACCAAATCTTTTCTACATACACATGAATGAAAACTACTAATGACTTAGACAATTGTAAAACTGAAAGGAAACCCATAATGCAGACTAAAACTATAAGACCAATCAAAACTATAGTATAACCCATAATGCAGTGTGTGGCTATGAGTGAAATACACACCCATGAAAACATGTAATAGAAGAAGCAAGAAGAACTGAGGAAGCATAAAGGAGCTTTCCCCAACATGTGCCCTCCAGATATTTTGGACTTCAGCTCCCATCAGCCTGGTCAGGAATGCTGGGAGTTGTAGTCCAAAACATATGGAGGGCACAAGGCTAACTGGAAGTCCTCTGGCTTAAATCTCCACCTCTGGAAGTGATGAGGTTCCACCAGAATGGTGCTTCACAGAGAATACGGTACTCATTATTTGCCATGAGCATATGCTCAGAAACACCAGCAATCAATTCAACATGCTTTAAACCATGGTAAAGGTGTTACAGGATAGGTAATCTAAAGATAGTCCCATTTATAAGCAGAATATCAAATAAAAATTGTGGAAATGAATTCATAGATCAGTAGATATGCAAGGTTTCATTTTCCATAGACCCATTGGGCAAGATACATGCACACACACATACACACATGCCCAGTGCATGAGTGGGATGCCTGGACATGCTGGTTTGGATCTAGGCCACTGGAAAAAGTGGAGGAGCACTTGAACACTCCTGAATGGAAAAGCAGAATATAAATTATTTCAATCATCAATCACTCAGTCATCAATCAATGGTATAGGGTAAAACAGTCATTCTGTCAGGGGAGCCATGATGTCATTTCTACTGTCCTTATGAAGTGCTGCTTGTTTACTCTGTCATGAATATGACGGTGAGAAATGCAATGCTTCACACGTTAGCCGGTAAGCTTCCTTTTCTAAGCTTCACCTCAGGCAGCAAAATGTCTTGGGCCAGCCCTGCTCCAACCTCTGATCATTTGGTGATTTCCTGGCTTTTCTGCAGTCTCCCCCCATTTTTAAAAGGTTGAAATGCCTCTCCTAAGGCTGAGTTACTGGCAGTAAGAGCTTCAAGGTACAACATGCTGGCATTTTTGTTATTTTGGCCTTGCCCCTTTTGCCTTTGGCCCTGCCCCCACCCCTGGAATGCAGCCCCCAAGAGCTTCTCTGAAATGGAATTTGTCCCTTGGACTGAAAGAGGTTCTGAACACCTGAGCTTAAGGGATATTCCTTTGCAGAAGCTGATTTGATGAGACCAGCTGGAGCGAGACTTCCAAGTGGCTTCATTTAATCTTCCAACATTCTACTCTCCCCACCCCCCCAGTACCCGAATTTAAGCTGTTCATCAGCATACGCAAAGTAGAGCAGGCACAGCCTGAGGTATGCAAAGATAAAGGAAGGAGTCATGAAGGCATGTCACTTCGGTTTTCCACCACTAAAAAAATGCCTGCAGTTTATCACTCAAGATGTTTGAAGCCATTGCCAGAGGAAGGTACTGGAGGGTTAGTACAAAGACCCGGGGAGGCAAATAGCAAGCCAGTCATTTAGGAGGGGCAGGGTGTAGAAAGGGAACATAGGATGCTCATTTACTGCATGTCTTCCCACTTTGAATGGTTACATCATTGTGACATACAAGCCCAAACCGCAGCCCATGCAGAATTGGAGACTTAGGTGAAACTTCTTCCCCTGCTTTGAACTTTGAGGCTTTGAAATACATTTACCAGTCCCTTCCCTATTTTTATTTTCAGATGCGGACCTCAGCCTCCTCCTAGCTTTTGCTTTCAAGGGATGGTGCAAAACTCATCAAGAAGCAAACAAATCTGGCACTTGAATAAGACCAGCAATTTGTTGCTCTGTAAAATGTCAGCGCAATTCAATTTGTACCATTTAGGAAAACCCAGCACTTCTCTCATTTATTGTTTCCTTGCCTAAGCAGCAGCACCGAAAGGCAATGCATCCCCCCCCCCTCTCTTTGAAGGAGGACAGACTTAGGCAGCCCATTTAATGTATGACCTTCAGAAGCTTCAGAAAAGAGTTGCAAATGAAAAAAAATGTCTGTGAATAATCCCATTTGTAGTCCATATCATATCATACTGCAGAGGTTTGTTATAAATCTCCCACTCAACGTAGCAGATGATAAAGCAAACTACTTTTTTTTTCTTTTAAAAAATTATTTGGTATTCTAACGTGTCCTCTCTGTTTGCTCAGAAGAGATAGTTAGTTTTCATTTGATTAGGAGATGATTTCAAAATACCCATGGCTCGGTATTTAGATCTTGTCTTAATGCTAGTTTTATAATTCATACGATCTCTCTTTCTCATACATAGGTTTTAGTTCAGAGACATTTTGAAATCTCCTGATAGGAAATTCATCATGTTCTTGAGTGGTGTGTGAATTGTGTCATTATATAGTTCAGTCACTAGAAACAACAGAATCTTGTGGCACCTTAAAGGCTAACATATTTAGTTATGGCATAAGCTTTCATGGAGTAGTAGAGCCCACTGCATCAGATGAATCACAAAAGCTAAAGCCATAATAAAATGTGTTTGTTGTTTAGGTGCCACAAGACTCTTGGTTGTTTTTGCACAACATATACCTTGTTTGTTTGTTTGCATTCAGGGGGGTTAACAAGTTAAAATACTAAAACAAACAAACAAAAGTTACGAAAGACAAAATTTAAAAAAGGACAACAGCAGCATAGTGGTTTCAGGCAGTTGGTGTTCAGAGCCGATGATGGCATGAGCGTCCAGGCCTGGCCTCAGGAACATCAGAAGCTGCCTGAGTCTGCCCTTGGTCCATCAAGCCCAGTATTGTCGACACCAACTGGCAGTGGCTCTCCAGGGTGTCAGGCAGGAGTTTTTCAGCCCTACCTGGGAATCAAACCTGGGACCTTCTGCATGCAAAGCAGGTGCTCTGCCAGCAAGCTACAGCCGCTCCCTTCTTCTCTTTAGTCCTTCCCTCAGGGCATACAGATCTTTATGTAGCCCCTTGGAAGATGCCCCAACTGCATTTCCTCAGGACACTGGTGTGAGAATTCTGCTTTGTGTATACGCCACCACCTTCTGGCACATATTTTTTACAGATTGGCCCTAGAAATGACCTGACAGCTTGTTGTGGGAAGTCACTGCAGTTGAACACTGTGATCAAAGCCATCCCATAATTTTCAGTATTGGGTGCCTACTCATGCACAGCAGTTCTGTGTGACGTCATAGCACCACCACCAAAGTCTAAGGGGCCTTTGCAGTAAGCCAATAGCTATATTTAGACATACAGTAGTGTGCTTTTTGGGTGAGACCCAGGATCCCCAATGATGGATCCATGAGCCCTCTTAGTTTATTTTATTGAATAGACTTACCTTTTTGATTGTTGGTAAACATATTTTGAAAGCTATTGGGTTTAGGTGATCTATAAATTCAATAAAATAGACAGGTAGACAAATAAAAATAGTTAACATTTTCTAGTTGGAGCATTGGATCCAGACTCAGTCATATGTGGAGCCAGTGTGGCGTAGAGGTTAAAGCTCTGGACTGGGGCTTGGGAGATCCAAGTTCTAGACCCCACTCAGCCATGAAGTTCACTGGATTACTTTGGGCCAGTCATCGACTCTCAGCCTAACCTACCTCACAGGGTTGCTGTGAGAATAAAATGGGGAGGAGGAGGAGGAAGAGGAAGAGGAGGGTTATGTAAGCTGCCTTGGGTTCCTCACTGGAAAAAAGGTAGGATATAAATATAATAAATAAATATACTCTAAACATGACTAAGTCTGGATCCATCCCATAATCTTTACAACACCCCTGTAAGGTAAGTCAGCATTATTATCATCCCCAATATTATAGTTGGGGGTACTAAGGCTGAGAGAGACTGGCTTGCCTAAGGCCACTGGTGAATTCATGGCAGAGGTGAGATTCAAACTGGGGAGTTCCTGACTTGTACCTTACAGAGCAATCCTATGCATGTTTACTCAGAAGCAAGTCCCATGTGTTCAATGCGGCTTGCTCCCACATAAGTATGCATAGGATTGCAGCCATGCACACTTACTGGGAGTAAGTTTCAATGGGATTGACTTCTGAGTAGACATGTACAGAATAATTGCGCTATCACTCTCTTAGCCACTACACCAGCAGCTCTCAATTAACAGAATTTGGCTGCTGCAATCCTCTGCCCGTTTACCTGGTAGTAAGCCTCATTGAACTCAATGGAGCTTACTGCTGTGTAAGACGTGCACAGGACTGCACTGTTAATTTTTTTTAAAAAAAATAAATCTATCCAGATGTACATTGTTTTAGACTGTGCCATATTATTTTGAATGTCTCTTCCAGGCTGGCTTCTCTAGTTAATGGCTTGAGCTCACAAAGGCATCTTACCCAATTAATGACAACATTCCAGAGAGAGAGAGAGAGAGAGAGAGAATAATGACTACAGGAATCTGCCTACTTCAAACTTTTAGAAAGAAAAACAAAAACAAAAGCTAATCAATAATAATCAATGGATGAGTGTTAATTAATGTCTGGTTTTTGAAGCTAAACACCGTCAAGCTGGTGAGCCACTCTTACCTCGCCTCTGGGTAAATGATGTTTGGTTGCCCTTTGGTGAGACAGCCCCGGTATACAAATGAGCCGGCGCTCCCAGCAGACTCACCTGAAAGGTTAGCAGTTGTGCACAGCATCTTAGATGAATGTTAGAATTCTACGCGATACAAATGAGGATTTCAGCAAAGAGCACTTATATTTGATTAATAGGGACAAATTGCACTTTGATGGGAGTACCTGAAACTGCAGTGGCCAAAAAGGTTATTTATCATGGTGCCAAGGCATCAGCCATTAAGTATTGCTGCTGTAACTATTGTTGTGACATCAAAAGTGTGGGGGTGAAAATGGATGATCTCGGAGCTGCTTTATGTTTAAAGATAAGCATGTTAAAGGGGGGGGGGGTGTAATGAGGGGGCTAGCCCCCCTCATTTGCAATCTTTCCAGTCTACAGATTTGTCAAAATATCAAGTGACAGGTTTGTCACTTTCCCTCCCCTGATGCTCAGCTGTTATTTAATTATTGATGCCACTGGCTTCGTAGTTGTTTCAACAGGGAAGGTGGGGAAGGAGGGGGCAAAAAGAAAGTTTCCCCCTAAGAAACAGGACTGTGGCTGAAAGATCCCATTTTTTAAAATATCCTTGCAGATTCCTATTGGCGTTTGATGGCAAGACAATAGCGCTGAATATCACGAAATAAGGAAACTACGGGCCAAACTGGAGGAGGCATTAGGCATCTGATTGACTCTTGAGTGGCTACGTTTGTTTACTAAATAGCAGTGGAAGGCGGGTTAATCTGGATAATCATGGGGGTGGGGGTTGGGGGGAGGGCAAACAGGTTACATCCCCTCTTCCCTTACCCTACAGTCCCGGTCCAGATCGCACAAGACACAGCAGTTGCTATTTAGGGCGCAATCCTCTGGCGATGCCCATAAGCCCCTGAACTTGGAGGCTTATAGGCATCCAATGCAGGGTGGCGGAGGCGATCTTCGCCTCCCCTTCCACCCTCCCTGCATTTTCTCCTAGATTTTTCCCATCTAGCTGAAGCATCTCGGAGGGGGAGGGAAGGAAGCTGGAGAGGCATCAGGATCATTCATATCCTGGCCTCTCCAGTCTCCTCCCTTCTCTGCCCCCCAAAACACCCCCTCTTTCTGATGGAAATTGTAATATTGCCTGCTTAAATCAATGAGGTAATGCAACCACTAGTTACAGTGGGAGGAAAGGGTTAATTGAACAATCTCCAGGGCGCATGTTTTGTAACCCCTCCTCCCTACTTCCAATCTCTCTGTGGCCAGCTCTCTCTCTCTCTCTCTCTCTCTCTACCTCTCCAACCTGATGGACACACGGTCTGAGCTGGCTTCCAGCCAGTGATCTCCAATGAAGCGGACTCTTAACACCAAAGACTCTAATCTACCTATATGCATCCTGCATATATGAATAAACAGACTGTAAGCAAAGCTAATAAATGTCTTTGTTAGTTTTAAACCTTGTGTGGACAATCCGTTCCTTTTAAGAGCCTTTTAGCAGGGTTTAACAACCCACGTGGTGGTAACCAGTTTCAATAACCAGGCTGCGCATAAGGGAGAAAACTCTGCTTCGTCCTAACCAGTATAGGACCGACTCCTTTCCAAATCCTCCAACACTTGCTCCCCTCTCCAAGGTTGCTTTCCCAACCTTGGGGAGCAGCTGGTGCAGTTCAGTCTCAGGTGCAGGGGAAAGGGTGGGATATTCTCCTCCTCCTCCTCCTCCTCCTCCTCCTCCTCTTCTATAAGATAAATTGAATTTATGCATATGCATGGTTAATTAGCAAGGGAATGGGAAATCTTTTTTGTATATCTGGTATTATTTGTTTTCATTTTATTATAATTGCAAGGCCAGGTCCTTCAAGCTGCAATTTAGAAGTTTGCCATTTTTTCTGTCATTGTCATCATTTCACTTTGGGACTGAAGCTGTTTGCAGAGAAGCCATTTTGAAGTGTCCAGCACCTTGATAGGTTAGAGGAATGTTTGAACTGGCTGACTACAAAGTTTGCTTGCAACAAGCAAGCATTACCAAATTGTCTCTGTTCTAGGCTTGGCTAGAAACACTGATTCTGCTAAAAAAAAAAAAAAAAAAGATCCTGACATCAGACATCTCTAAGAATGGGTGCAGTTGGCACACTAGCCTCAACTGTGCAAATGCACTCCTGGCCATAGCTGAGACCTGGGCATCCAGGTTCAGAGCTGAATAGTGTACAGCCAAACTATGAACCTGAGTCTTCACAGGGAGTGTAACCCCATCTGAGGCAGGTTGAATCCTTATTCTTTGATCATTCTTTTGACTGATGAAGAGCACCTCGGTCTTGTCTGGATTAAGCTTCAATTTGTTCACACTTGTTGAGTCCATTACTGACATCAGACAAAAGTACCAAAACAGGATAGAATGCAAAAAGAGAACATATTCTCAAAGGTGCCAAGGAAATCTTTTTTATTGGACCCAATGCATTTCAGAACCAGGAGCTCCTCAGTCAGGGGCAAGCTACAGAAAATAACGCATTTAAAATCAATTGTGTAAATACAATGCTTCACATGAAGGTTTAAATGAATAAAGCATTTAAATTGTACAATCTTAAAAAGAGTAAAACCATCATTCAAATACTTGTAAAATACAAGTATTGGTGCAAAAGGAAGGGACGACAACAACAACAAAAAAGACCATTATAAATTACCAGTATAAGTCTAAATATATTAAAATAAATACCTTGCAAAACCCAAATTCCTGAAACAAGCTAACTTCAAAAATAGTTGCTGCCTTTCTTACACCGTCAGAGCAGCTGTATGGAAAAGGTATCCTCATTATATGGCTTCCAATAAGCTACAAGTGAAGCTTAAACAATAAATCTTGATGAGAGAAACATGTGTGTTGCTGTAAAATGGACACACAATTTTACTCATGAGTAACAACTTTGTCAAGAGTAACACATATGAGAGAAAACACATTGCACACAGACTGCATAAACCTGTTCTATGCTATATCTGTATTCACCAAGCACTTACTTACAATAGAAGTAAGTAATCTACACTACACACACACCATCATTCAGCCAAAGAGGTGACAAACCCTTGAGCTGGAATATCGAAAACATCTCCCGGTGAAGCAAAAACCTGTCATTGGGCATGTTCAGCTTCTTAATGTGCCAAAAGGCAAAATCCTAAACTGTGTTTGCATGTTCCTGAATGTGACCCACTAGAGAGGCACCTGTTCTGTTATTTTGAATGTGTTACTCAGGTGTTCATGTATATGTTTTGTAAGAGGTCTATTAGTTTGGCCAAAGTAACATTTTTTACAAGGGCATTCTGTAGCATACACAACATTGGAGCTGCTACAGGTTGAAAAAATGAAAAGGAGAGAGTGACTGCGTTCTCACGACATGCTATAGCCACCATGGCTTCAAAGCCATGGTGGCTTAGCGTGTCATCTGAACCCGGTCCACGAAGCGTAAGGTGCCTTCAGAGTGGTTACAAAGCCACCCCAAGAATCCATGGCTTGTTGTAGGGTATGCTTACCCCTCCATGGCTTGCTGTGTAGTCAGAACCCAGATGACATGACCCACAGGGGGGGGGGGTCAGCCCCACAACAAGCAAGCCGCCTGGCAAGAGTGGCACAATCCGCATGCCACTCTTGCCAAGCAGCTCCCCATGCCCCCATGAGTGCCGATGACAGCAGCCCAGCAAGTGCCCAAGTGGCACTTATGGGTGGCTGTCACTGGATTCCCCAGGCAGTGGGGTCGCTTTCTCCTCAGCCTTCTCCTGGAGAGACTGAGGAGAAAGTGCCTCATGTCCTGTCCCCCCATCCTCCAGTGCAAAAACTGCAATCACCTTGAGATTGCACTGGGGGGGGGGGCGCTTTCTCCTTTGCCTTCTCCCAGGGAGACAAAGGAGAAAGCACCTCCTCTTCCCCCCCCCCACCAGTGCGAATGCACAGGTGGGCAGGGGGCAGAGGAGGCACTTTCTCCTGGGTCTATCTGGGAGTAGGCCCAGGAGAACGCACTGCCTAGTGCTGGGCTTCCTCTCAAGGAAGCCCAGCGCTAGGCAGATCGTGCTCCCCCTCCCATTGCCCACCGCCGCCACCACTGAGCTGAGCAGTGGCGGTGCCTGGCAACAAGAGGAGGCAAGCTGCCTCATGTTGCCAGGAAGCCTCTGACAGCTGCCCAAAAGTGCTGTTCAGGCACTTTGGGGCAGCTGTCATCCCCACTCCCCTCCCCTCAGTGCTCCCACATTGTCCCCTGGGATAGCGGTGGGAGGACTGAGCAGGGAAGAGGTGCCTCAGGACCCCCGCTGTGCCCAATCATTAGTCAGGCACAGTGGGGGGGGGCAGGCTAACTTTCAGCTCAGGGTGTCTATATAGCCAACCTGGGCTTAAAGTGTCATGTGAACCCACCCATACAGTTGGATCACAGTGGTCACAGTGTCAAACAGGAAACCCCCAGCAGCAGCACCTTCTGAGATTGCCCCTCCAAGAAGGAAGAGAGATACTGTAGAACCGTGCCTCCAAGTCTCATCTTAGACCCCCAGTCCCATGCAATCACCAGAAGGTTAACATGGTTGTTGGTACTGAAAGCTGCCAAGAGTCCAGCAGAACCAGCAGGGACACACTCTCCCTATCCAGTTCCTAGTGTAAATCATCCACCAAAATGACCGAAGCTGTCACTGTCCCATAACCCAGTCTGAAGCCAAACTGAAATGAATCTAGATAAACTGCCTCATCCAGAAACCCCTGGAGCTGAGACTCTGGCACCTTGCCCAGAGAATGGAATATTGGAGACTGGTGGGAAATTACCCAGTATGGTAGAGGATTTTTTAAAACAAAGGTGGTTTTAAAACCACCTCCTTTAGACAAGATGGACTCTTCTGACACTTGGAAGTGGAATTAGCAAAAGTGGTCCATTGTCATCTAATCTGGGCTGACTGCTTGCCCTAAAAAAGTTATTTGTTGCCAGAACAAAGGAAGAAAATGAAGGCAGCATCCATATTGTAAGGTTATGTGGATGGTTCACTTGGTCTGTGTGTATGTGCGTTTTACCTTCAAGATCACCTAGGCCTAATCCACTTCCCAAGATGTTCTGCTTTTCTACCTATTACTTCTGACATTGTGGAGACTGAGACGATTTTTTCCGGCAGCTCATGAAATCTCTCGCAGTGCAGGCAATTGCACTTTCTTCCCAGAAGATACATAGGAATTGAGTTGTAAGGAGAGTAGCAAGATGCGTTCAGTCTTTTGAGAGAAGGCTCCTTCTGGTTGGGGAAGCCTACCCGTAAGACAGTATTTCAAAAAGTGACCCAGTATTCACAAGCTATATAGCCTGGGCCCAGGGCCCATTGTGAGGTGGCGAAGGTTCATGGTTCCACTCAGTGGAGGCTGGTGGCTCCAGTGTCAGTGTGGGGGTGTATCCACTCCGGGTTTTAGTCTCAACTTTAGAGGAGCTTTCTGTGGTTCTGAACCCCACCCCACCCCAAATATGTTCAGCATCATGGATAGCTCCTTAAAAGTTCAGACTACAACCCGGAGTGGATGTGCTACTCCTCTGACATTGGAGCCCCCAGCCGCCACTGGTTCCACTGCTCATCCTCCCACCCAGGGGTCTTCAAACTAAGGCCCGCGGGCCACATCCAGCCCGCCTTGCCTTTTTATGCGGCCAATCGGCGGAAGCAGACTTTTTAAAAACTCTTTTGCTTCAAGCGCCGATTCTTTTAATTCTTTTCCATAATATGGAAAAATTAGTGGTGGTGTTTTACCTCTTATGTATGAGCTGATGTAGCTAAGTCAGATTTCTAATGTTTCAAAAATGCTACTTTGGATTGAAGCAGAGTATGCTCATTTGTGTGATGGCAAATACAAAAGTATATTTGTGTTAGGCATGAAACAATTGTGCAACTATATATGTAAATACCACCAGCCCTGCCAGGAGTATTCATTAATATTCCCTCTTCTTCCCTCCCCATTCTTTTTCCTTGTGTGTCGTGTCTTTTTAGATTGTAAGCCTGCAGGCAGGGACCGTCTTGTTAATTGCTGTAAACCGCCCAGAGAGCTTCGGCTATTGGGCGGTATAAAAATGAAATAAATAAATAAATAAATAAAATAACTTTCCATTTAAGGGGAAAAAAATTCACCCCTGTCAAATAAAAAAAAGGACCCGGGTCCTTTTTTTTTTACTTGATCCACTCGTTCCTATTTTTTTCAAACTATAGTCCGGCCCCCACAACAGTCTGAGGGACAATGAACTGGCCCCCTGTTTAAAAAGTTTGAGGACCCCTGCTCCCACCACTGCGCTCTCTCTCTCTCTCTCTCTCTCTATCTATCTATCTCTATCTATCTCGCTCTCAGCAGCACAATGATGGAGAAATGAACTGTAGCATCCCAGCTAGCCTCACTTGCAGGAAGTGTAGGCAGCTGCTGGAAAGGTGTGTGGTTCACCCTTGTCATGCCACAGTGACCACTGGTCATGTTTCACAGTCAGAGCAGAGGAGAGTCTGGCAAGAAGCACAATGTTCTTTGGCAGTACCAATCAGTGGCACCTCCTATCCAGGCTGCTTTATTTGGGCTCTGCTCTCTCAGTTTGAGGTCCATTTTAGGCACAGAGTTCTTGGGCATTCTGTTACGGCAGATAATCTGGGTGTTAGATTCCCTCAAAGAAGAGAGGCTAACCCCACACTCTTGCAAAAGGTTTGGGATCTTTGGCTGGGGTAAAGACATGCACAGCTGGGTGAAGTGCACGCTTCGCCCTTTAACACTGAACACACACACTGACGTCAGAAACAAAGGAGTTGTTTTACTAAAGATGAAATATAGAGCAGGTACGTCTCACTTCTGATGGCACAGTAAACTCAATTATTTCAGGCAGCAAATGCACTTACACTATCTTCAAGCACACTCTATAATTCTGAGAGAAAAAGAGTCCCTTTTTGCCCTAGTAGCCTATGCATAGAAAGGGGTAGAAGAAAGACTTCCATCTAAAGGGGATAGTTAGAGAAAGAAGTCCCAGTTACTACCTTGCCTGTGGGTAGTCCCTGCAGTGGATTCCCAACCATAGTCCCATGGACATGGAGGCAGGAGGTGATCAAAAGGCCTGAGTCTCACAACACGCACGTGTACTAGTCATGGCAACCCAGTGTGACATGTTTAAGCCATGGTGAGCCATGGTGCCTACTAGCGCGTACCAAGCAGTATTTGAATATTCACACCACATGGCTCTGCAGCTTCTCATGTCATCCGAACCCAGGTGGTAGGGGTTCACTTTGCCTAATGGTAGGGCCAGCCCTGGATTCTGCACTCTGTCACCATCCGTGTTATAGATCAAGGGTGGCCAACTTTCGAGTCCCAGAAGTAGCAGGAGATTGTGACACTTCTAGACTGAAGCAAGGTGGTCCCTGGACATCAAACCTGCATTTCTGCCCTCCTCTCCTGCACTGTGCTGTTGCCTGCACCCTTGCTCTGTAGACCAGAGGTAAAGCCATGTCAATGTATGGGGAGTGGGCTGCAGAGATAACGTGATACATCTTGGAGTGCCACCATTTAATATTCAGGACTTGAATTATGACATACTTGCCCACAATGTTGGCCACCAGGTTATGGGAAGGTAGATTCACAAATACCAAACCCAAACATATTGGCACAACTCAAGACGTAACCATCGGCTCCAAACTAGCAAGCAGTATATAGTCTTGTGGCACCTTGCAGATCATGGAGGTAGGTCCCATGGAATCAGGGCTCTCCAACCTTGGGTCCCCAGATGTTGCTGGCCTACAGCTCCCAGCTAATGTGTGTGGAGCTCGATTGGGGGGTGTGGGTGGAAGCAGGGCGAACTCACCAGACTCAAACCCCCCCAAGCTCCATGCAACTTACCTTTCCCGGTTCAGCTCATGTCCTCGCAAGACGAGTCGGGGAAAGGAACTTCCAGGTCCCCGGCACTACGTTTTTTATGTAAATAACAGGGTAAACTTCCTTAAAACAGCCATGATTTGCGTAAGTGGCGCTATGTTTTTTATGTTAAAACCCGCATAAAATACTTTAGATTCTAACATATTTTATGCTATTTTTAACATAAAAAACATAGCACCATTTACGCAAATCGTGGCTGTTTTAAGGAAGTTTACCCTGCTTTTTACATTAAAAACATAGCGCTGGGGACCCAGAAGTCCGGCAAGCGCCTCATCGAGTGCCTCGGCAAGCACCTCAGCTGCCACTCGCAGGGTGCTTGGGGCAGATCGCATCGCTCTCAGACCAAGTTAATTGCAATCCAAGGTATTACTGTAGTTACAACACAAAGAAGTTGCAAGCGAGATAAGGGAAAGTTTTCTGATTTCTGACTTTGGTGAATTTACAGGCACTAAAGAGATATGCTGATGTAATCAGTTGGCTAACAGCCAACTGATTGGAAATTAACACATGAACAGAATCTGGTAGACAAGGAAAGAAGGGCGTGTGATCAAAGAATGTAAAGAATGACTCCTTGCTGTACTGACCACTAGCACTGTGCTGGAAGGACTGTAGTATTGAGCATGCTCAGACTTGCACTTTGTAAGTCTATACTGTATAAGGTGAACCGCTACCTTTGTATGGCAGAGCTGACCTGCCTTGCTTGCTCGCTCTCCGACACTGCGTCGTTCTGAATAAAGATGCCTTCCAGTAAAACTACCCATTGTGCCTCTCATCTCATCTCTTCTTGAGGGGATCTCTTTAACACCACCATTGAGCAGATGACATGCTTTGCATACAGGATGTCCCGCTTTCAACCCCCATTCTCGAGACTGAAAAGGGCAAAGAGTTGCAGCTCAGGACAAGTTCTCTACCAGTGACCGTGAAGAGCTGCTGTGTGTTGGGGCACAGGACCCTGGGCTCGGTGGACACTGAATCATTACGAGGCATCTGCCTGTGTTCGGCTGAGTGACAGAGGGGGATGGGATGGGGCATTTGCTCTCTAAATATCACGAGTGATGCCCACCCAGGCTTGGCACGAGCTCTCACACTGCCTGAAGCAAAAGAACTTGCATCGCTGCTGCCACAGAAGCCTTCCTTCTCCCTCCCTGACACTGCCGCCAAACAACCAGAGAGCAGCCACCAGCCCCAGCCTGGAGAGCCCACCGACCGCCTTTCCTTTGCTGCCCCTCAGGGGCTTTCTGGGCTGGGGCCGGCAGCGGCAGGGAGGGAGGGTTGCATGGCAGGGGCAGCAGGGAGCTACGATCTTGTAGCTCCGGGAAAGGGTCAGCCACGTGCCCAGACCTCGTGAAAGCTACAGAGCCCCGCAGCGAACAGAGGGCCAGTGGCTGCTCAAAATACCCTGCTGGCGGCTTTCTTCCTGTGGCAAATGCCACAGCGGAAAAGCGGCTGCCGGGGCTCTTTAGAGAACCCACTAGAGGTAGCAGTGGGGTCGCCAGGCTGGGGCCAGACTGGGGGCAGGGAGTGATGCGAAGCAGCTCTTCCAGCTCCACTGCTTCATGTGGGCGCCTCCCTCACCCTGCTTCTTCAGTGGGCTGTCCCTGTTCTCACCACCCCTCTACAATCTGGATGCCAAGTGTTTATTAACATTCGGGGGGCCTGGCTTGCCTGTGCGAAGCCACTGGAACTTCAGATTTCCGATATATCATATCTTTCACAAGCCTCTATCAATTATGATATTGGTCACTAAGCTAAAGAAATGCATTGTTTCTCTCCAGAATCTTTACGATGATTAAAATTAAGGAACACATAACTGATTTTTGAAGAAGCAAATAGCTGATAAATTGGAAGCTCACTGTAGAATGGACTGGATCCAGATTCAGTCATACTTGGGTAGACCCATGGAAGTCATTAGGGCTTAAGTTAATCATGGCTAATTTAGGTCCCATTGATTTCATTGGGTCTACTCTAAGTATGGCAAAATCTGGATCCAACCCAATATATTTACAACTCCTAGATACTTTGAGAGCCAAGTGCAACTCTTTGCCAGAGCAATGCAATCTAATTGCCAGTTTAATCCTAGTGGTAGGTGTGGCGGGGGTGGGGGTGGGAGGAAGAGAAATTAGTAATTTTTAATTGGCTGAATGATTATTTCCCATTGTCAAGTGACTGAATGGCAGGTAGCAGGTGTGTATATGCATTCCTAAGGCATGACAATGCCACTTTGGAAGGCAAATCTCCTTTCTTGTTAACAAAGAAAATCAGGATTCAGAGTGTAAACAGTAAGTGTTAAGTAGGTGACTGATTGTTCCAAGACTGATAAGAGACCAGCTGCTGCAAAAGAAAAAGAGTTCCATACAGTGCTTTCTTGTCCTTGTGGAAAATTAGCACCTGATACAGCTTGAATGCTCAAGAGCATGAACAGGACCAGAATCACTCATTCTGCATTTTTTCTTTAAAAAGTGTTCCCCTACATTCCCCTTCCAGTTGAACATTCGGAATGTTACTCCTATACTGTTGCTCTAATGGCTGAAGAGTAAGAATTATTATAAATTCAAGAAATCTAGAGACCTGCAGCCAAAGAGTTACCCAGCTGGCCAATCTAGTCCTCCAAACTCTAAACAGTGGTGCATTCAAGGCAAGACTTGGGGGAAGACATCCAGGGCCCCACTCAGGAAAAAATCATCCCCAAATGAATCAGGGCTAGCTTACCACATTTTGTAGTAAGCTAAGCAATACACAGGAGTGTAGTGGTAAATTTTGGAGTGCAGGTGCAAATCGTGGCAGTCCCCATAGCTACACCCCCAAGGAAAGTCCAAAATTGCTGGCAGCTGCATTGATCCATATCAAGAAACCAGTTCTAGCAGTTATCATCTCCCATCAGCAGTAGGTCTCTTGTAAAGCTAATGGATCTTAATTGGCCATTGGAAACCAAGCCCCCCCCCCCAAATGCTTTGCATTATAACAGGGAACAATATATTATTGTTGGGGAATAATTTCATTTCTCCCCAGCTGCAGTGAGAAGTGGGAATCCTGAGGGCGGGTGGCAGATGACTTCAGCAACCCTGCTAATCAAAAAGTGCTGGATCTGGGTCTCTGCATCCCTGGCTCCAGGACACCACTGCCAATACAGATTACCATATAAAGGAGTGGGAGGGGGCGGTTTAACCCATGATGAGGCTGTGGCATGTGTGGGGCACATGCACCCGCCATTTTGTATATCCAACCACCACCTGGGGGTTGTCATGTCATGTGAACCTGGCAAGTGTGTGTTATGTGCAGGTTAAACAGACCTAGAACAGACCAGGGGTTATGCGAGGGTTGTTTAACATTCACTTCACCCATGATCACTGCATTCACATGGCACGACAACCCCCGAGTGGGGGTTGGGAATGCAAGGCTCGTCATGGGTTCTAGTCCCCGCTCAGCCATGAAACGCACTGGGTGACTTTGGGCCAGTCACTGGCTCTCAGCCTAACCTACCTCACAGGGTTGTTGCGAGGATAAAATGGAGAGGAGGAGGAGGATTATGTAAGCCACCTTGGGTTCCTTGAAGGAAAAAAGGTGGGGTATAAATATAATAAATAAATAAATGGGTTAAATAACCTACAAGGAGTCACGTCATGTCACGTGAACCAGGTGAATGTGTGTGTAAGACCATTAAGACCACAGTCTAAACCAACCTAACTCCACTACTGCCTCCAAGTCTCCCTTCCCTAATGATGCCTGTTTCCCCAAATTTCTGCAAAGAGCACAGAGCTCCCTCCTCTAGGTTCCCCCCCCTGATCCCTTCTTTCTCCTAGCTCTCTCTTAAACTCCATATCTCTTCTGTCCTTCCTTCCCTGAGATTTGTATCTACTTCATACCATATTCCAGCCTTCCCGAACCTGGTGGGCCCCCCCAGATGTTTTGGACACAATTCCCGTAATCCCTGACCATTGGCCATGCTGGCTAGGGCTGATGGAATTTATAGTCCGAAATATCTGGAGAGCCCCAGTTTGGAGAAGGTTGGCCTATTCTACCCCATGCCTTTGACTCCTATTATGATTCTTGACCCTTTTCCCACTGAACGTCTCTGCCTATTTATCCCTCCTGTCTCTTTTGATTAGGGAGGTGAGGGTTGTAGATTAGGGAGGAGGGGCCTAAATTTTCCCCTCCTGGAATTTCCTAATCTTCACAGGTGCAGCTTGTTGGGACTTGAAAAAGATACTAGGAGAGGATATATTGTGGAGTAATATCCTTCCTATCTCACGTTAGTGAGATCAGCAGAGTAGAGTCCCTTTCCAGCTTAAAAGAAGCTTAGATTTGGCTAGTGTTAGCCAGTTAGCATTTGGTAATCCAGCAGGATGCTTTAAGGCAGACTGGATTTCCCTGGTTTTGCCCCCTTTTCTCTCCCTCAGAACAATAATCAGAGACACACTCTTGTAAAAGTTAAAAGTAACATTTACTCACTCAGATTATGCAGTTTCATTCAGGCAGGCTTAAAAGACGTTTCTTACAGTTGGTTACAAATTCATTTGGAAATACTTGGGGTCTGAACTTGTGGAGTTCAGACCAGCAACTCTGGCTACATGCTGCTACAAGGACCACGTGGAGACAACAACCTGGTGGTGCCACACTCCCTCGAGTCTGAACAGAAAGGAGGAAGAAGCTGGGAGCAACGCCCACTTCCTGTTCAGGCTGTTAATAATTCACTGAGTACCTTCTAGGAAAACCACCCTAGAAGGTATCAGTGACCTTAACCATTTCACCCAATTACCTGGTGAAACATTAGCCATAGGTTTTGACTGCAATTTTAATTATCCAACACAGCTAAATGAAGCCAAAGCTCTATGGAAATAAAAATGCATTCATGGGGTCAAGACAACAGCTGTGCACATGCATGCCAACTTGTCTAGCAAAACAAGATTCAATCTGTTAGTTTTTAAGGTGCCACAAGACTCATAGTTGTTTTTGTCCCAACCAACTTAATATGGCTACCCTTCTGAAGAGTTTATATGTTGTATGTGAATGTCCCTGTGGCACTGAGTGGAGGCAATGGCTTAACAAACTGTGAAACAGCTTCTAATTGATAAGATTTTATGGCATGGGGTGTTTGAATTCTTGCCCAGATTTTAAGTAAAATTCTGTTCTGTGCCAATCTTTTGGAAGACATCCTATAAAGCAGGGCTCTCCAACCTTGGGTCCCCAGATGTTGCTGGACTACAGCTCCCAGAATCCCTTGCCATTAGCCATGCTGGCTGGGTGTGCTGGGAGCTGCAGGCCAGCAACATCTGGGGACCCAAGGTTGGAGAGCCCTGCTATAATATAAAGTAACAGTCTGCTGTTCTATAACAATGCCCTGAATTCCCTTATATTTTCTCCGTCTATCAAACATCAGCTGAGTTTTTCTCTTGTGATTGCATTGACTATTAAACTGATTTTAGAGCTGCATATTGTACTATGAATCATATATGTTTTTTTAAAAACGAATTCCAAAAAATATTTTAATGATGTGATGTATATCTCTATCTATCTATCTATCTTGATTGATTGATTGATTGATATGGCTGAGGGTGCAATCGTATTGGGATGCCCATAAGCCCACGAAATCGGAGGCTTACAGCCAGGCATCCAAAGTGGAGTAGGAGGGGCAGCAGAGGTGATCTTCGCCTCCCCATCCTCCTGCTCTGCATTTTCACTAGACGGGCTTTTTTGCCCATCTAGCTGGGGCGTTTCAGAGGGGGAGGGAAAGAGGGTGGAGTGGCTTCAAGATACCTCATATCCTGGCCTCTCCAGTCTTCCCCCCCCCTCCACGCCCCTTTTAACCCCTCTCCGAGGTTGCTTTCTTGACTTTGGAGAAAAGCTGGCATGGTTCTTTCCATGCTGGCTGTGAGGGTCGGGCGGGGCAGGTGAATCTCCAATTCCCAGCTCCAAGGTCAGGGTGCTTCCTCCGACCTTGGAGTTGGGAATCCAAACTATCCTATATGGCCCCTCAGACAATATCATGGGGCCATGGGATCATTCCAGTGTGGCGTAGTGGTTCTACCAGTCACTGACTCTCAGCCTAACCTAACTCACAGGGTTGTTGTGAGGATAAAAATGGAGAGGAGGAAGATGATTATATAAGCCGCCTTGGGTTCCTTGCAGGAAGAAAGGCAGGATATAAATATAATAAATAAATAAATCCCTCCCTTATATTCATTAAGAAGTCAGCATCTCCAGTCAGTCTGCCATAGAATTTTTAATCATTTAAAGCATGCATTGTTCTTTGGCCAACATACGTTTGTCCGATAAAGGTATTGTCCTACCCATTATACTATGAGGTAGACATGGCATTCATTATGTATAATTGGTGGAAATATATCGCTAGAAACTTAAATATCATGTTAAGAAAACAAACTCTAAATATGTTGAAAGAGGCTGTACTGTAGCTTATTCATCGAACACCTGCTTTGCACGTAGAAGGTCCTAGGTTCAATCCCTGGAATCTCCTGGCTGAAACCCTAGAGAGAAGAATGCTTCGGGAAATTGAGTGAAGAGGCCCTTCGAGCCTGAAGTCAGCAACTGTCGTATCAGCAGTTACAACTTCCTGCGGAACAGCTCAAAATAACCATTGTAACATCCTAAGGAATAACAAGTAGGCTTGTGGTCAGCTCGCCCAGAGTCACTGCACCATCGGCAATAAGACAGTCTACTGACTTGTAGGTCAGCATCTAAGCATCTGTGAGGTAATGCAGTGGCTGCGGACTAAGGGACTGTGGACTACTGGATATAAAGTGGGCCTAGGAACAGTCCCACATAGAGTTCTCAATGCATCAGGAAGAAGCCTTGAGACCCGGATCATCTCTGGAGCAAAGTCTCACTGAGTGGGGTTGGCCTTCCACTGTAGTGAGTGGTGAGTATGATGGGATAGGGATCAAATTCCATTTATATCTGATATCTGTGAATTGAAATGAAAATTCTGTATGTGCTGTTGGTGGAATCAATAAAGCAATAGAATGTTAGAAGAGCACTTGTGTACAGCCTCATTACTCCAACTCTTTCTAGATCCCAAGTCTGATTGGGACTGATCACCCTACATCAGATAGATTTGGTTACACAGGTAATGTGTCCCATGCCACATTCCAGGAGTAAAGCATCCCCATAGAATTTGTAAGTTTACAAAATTCCTGGTATTAACACAGAGAGTTTTTAGATAGAGGACTCTTGAGAACAGGCATGTCTTTTCATCTTTTACTTCAAAATTTTAAATAGTTTTTACATGATTCACATCTGATATAAGAGCATTAAACATACAAGGATACATAGTAGTCGCAGGCCAAATTCATTTTAAAAACATTTTAAGTTTAGTTCTAGGAGCATTGCCTTGAAAAATTAAAGCATCTTACCCCATGACATTTCTGAGCTGGGAGCAAAATATGGAGTGTAGAGAAGTCAATGAGAATTTTTCTACACAAGGCTTTTATTGTGTGCTTGTCATTCCTTACTGATGGTTGTTTATGGATTCTTTAGATGATGATATGACCCTCCAGTTTCACTTCTGTTTTTTAAGAGCACTCTCCCAGGGGGGTTTTAGAGTGGGGAAAATGGAATGTTATTTGTGAAAGCAAAAGAAAACATATTTTCCTACTTGTGTAATTGTGTTATTCCATGCTGGCTGTGAGGGTCGGGCGGGGCAGCAGAGCGCCACTTAGAGGATATGTAGCAGAAAAGCAAGAAAGGAAAAGCTCTTTGTGTAGAGCTTGGATATCAATTCTGCAACAAAACCAAAGGTAGATACAGCAGATTAACATCCTCATGTAGAAAAGTTCTGAGACAGCTGTTTAGGTCTCTCATGAAGACAGATGAGATGTCCTGGCGAGAACTGATGTTTGGTTCTCTGAGGACTGATGGAATGTCCTGGAGTTCCTCTGCTTTGGCTCTTGTGTTTATATGATTCCTTATTAGCACTGCTGACGTGATACTTCTCCAAACAGAAATTTCTTTAACAATTAGTGTGTGTTTTTTTCAAAGTTCCCAACTATGATTTGGGAGTAATAAATTTACTTCATATCTTGTTAGCTTTCCTGAACATATTTCCTTAAGTTCCCCAAACAGGATACCACCTGGTGCTCTTTCATAAGTTTTATAGTCTTGGACTATTTTCATCTGAAGTGTCTTTTCAGTTCTGTTTACTTCCCACAATATTTTATGTTCACTTATTTGCATCATACGCTGAACAGTTACCATTGTCCAGTAAGCAGTTATTATTTTCCCAACGTTCCTATCTGATGCACATTTTTCGTGCCTTTAGGTGGCAAAATATTCTGCCTTGCTCACACAGGAGGCTCCTAGGTCAGTGAAAGGTTCAGTCAAAAGTCACAACATGTCAGTACAAATGCTTCTGTTAGAAGGCTTCTGTTAGAATCAAGCTTCATATGATAATACATTTTAATATATTATTTGTTTCTCTATGAAAATTGTAGTTTAGGAGAGTTTAGGAAATTATGAGAAAACTATTGAAGACCAATAACTGTATTTTGGATCAATACTTGCAAGGTAGCCTATTATGTAGGTTGCTACAAGAGTCTTGCAAGATGCAAAGGCTTCTGGAGCAAAAAAAATTGTCACACTATGCTGAGGTGCACTGTATTTCTATTTAAGTTATAATAATTATTTCTAAATTTGCATCTATGCATATAACATAACATATGCAGATTTTATGCAGATCTGTGCCCTCTTTTTTGGTGATGCATCTCCTCTTTTTTGGTGATTAAGGAGCGGCCACCTTGGATACAGGCCACACTCCTCATACCATCATTGGACTCCATGGTGTCCCTCCTAAAAACATTAAAATGAGTCTGGAAAAAATGCATGGGGGACTTTTCTTCAACAGTATGTTCCATCTTGCTGTTACCCTTTCCAAGGAAAAGGAAGCCCTAAGAGAGAGAGAGAGAGAGAGAGAGAGAGAGAGAGGAATAGGGCGGAGGGGAAAGCAAAATCACAAAACATACTGAACTTCCAAATTAATGGGCTATGTCATATGTATGAATAAAGGTTTGGGGCAAGGGAGTTCCTTCTCTCACTTTCTCTGACCTGGTGTACCCTTCTGTAGTTAATTATACTACAGCTCATTCCTAGGATACAGAAAGAAGTAATCATTGCCCAGGTATTTTGGACACACTTCCTGGGCTGGCAACAAGATGAATGACTCAGGAATGGCTGCCGGACAGTAAGCCTAATATTTTTGTATGCTAAGCATTTTATCCTTCATGGAATGAGACTACCTGTGGTGACTGGGGATGGTGGGAGTTACAGCCCAGCACATCTGGAGGGCACCAGGTTGTTGAAGGCTGACCAAGGCAAGGTGTGCACAATGCAGGAGTGTTGTACATGACCCTCCCTCAGGTGCAGAATGAAAATTGTCCCCCCAACAACCAAATAGATTTGTGCTGCTGATTTGAAACCTGTTTCCATTCATAGTCCGTTATTATTGGATCAGGTTGACCTCAGCATACTATGTCTGTCTGACCTGACCTACCTCGCAGGGTTGTTATGAGGATTTAAAAAAAAAAGAAAAGAAATGGGGAAAACTATATACTCAGCCCTCAGATCCTTGGAGAAAAGGTGTGAGAGAAAGATAATGACTTCCTTAACTTCTTCTTTTAGGTTCTGGACTGGGTGACTCAGACAATAAACAGACACCAGGAAAATATTTTAACAAAACTTTAATTCAAAGGAAGTAAAATACACTAGCTCCAATAATACATGATAAAGGTATAGACTATGTACAAGTTTCAAAATTTATATTTTAACTGTTGAAAAATCAACTAAAATGTTAAGCTTCGATACTAAAAGTTTTTTTAATTTAATTTTTTTTTACATATTTCAATGTATGAAATTGGTATGACAGTATAAGACAGCTTTCTGGGCTCCTAATGGAAATAAATTGCTCTTCATAAATTAGCCTTCCAATGGCATACTTGCCTGTGTGAACCAGCCTTTAGCCTCAGGCTCAATTCACACATGCAACCAGAAATCAGTTGGTGTACTACACACGCATGGGTGAACTTGCCCCAGCAAACTGAAAGCTACCAACGGAAGTTGATCCAATAAAAGTTACCACCTTCTTCTCTGTTTTGTATCTCTTTTTCTCTGGCACCCACCAACACAGTTTTTTTTAATAATATTATTATTATTATTATTATTATTATTATTATTATTATTATTAAATAATTACGTGTGTGTGTGTGTGTGTGTGTGTGTATAATTTATATTATATATTATTTATAAATGAGCTGCCTTTTGGCCCAAGGTGACTTACAAAAGTTTTAAAGGATTTATTCCATCTCAAAATGCTTAGTTTTCTTTTTCTTTTCTTTTTAATTTCTAAAATTACAATGACATCCAGAGAGAAATAGCTGCTGTTCTAAAGAACCATAATAAAAATATCTTATCTTGTTTGATTAATTTCATTTGCTTAACCAATAAATGTAAAATGCTGGTAGGATCACCTCCAGCAACTCTTTCTTGACTAGAAGAAATAGAATATCTCCAGGAGAAGCACTCAACTCAGATTCCTCATAACCAGACATGACTTTTGCCTTGGAGCCACAGCTAGAAAATCTTGCTTCTGTTTTTGGCAGCTGGAAGATCCTTTCACAAGCTCAAAGGTATGAACAATTCTTGACCGTATGTCCCAAAAATCCAGTCATTTTACAGACTTTTAAAGGCACAAGTGGGAAAGTCAAATGCTGAGATATTCAACAAATGTCTAAATGATCTAAACGTCTTTGAAAAATTTCCACTACAAGCCAAGAAAGATGGAGGCAGTTTTGCTTTCAAAAGTACACTAGTGTCAGCCAAAACCTCACAAATAACATTCTTACACATGACTGAATAACATAGGCATTGCTACACCAGAAATGAAGCTAGAAGACTAGGACTGACCACAAGCCAGGCAACCTATGGCACTGCATGGTGCAACTGGCCAAGGCTTATACCTGATGCATGGTGAAACAAGACAAGGCTTTTATTTAGTGCATGGTGCAGTAGGCCAAGGCTTATACTTGCTGCATGGTGCAATAGGTAGAGCCTTATGTTTGATGCATGGTGCAGAAGGCCGAGGCCTAAACTTGCTGCATGGTGCAACAGGGCGAGGCTTATACTTGATGCATAAATTTCTGTGCAAAGGGAGATTCTGATGTGGGAGAACTGCTAAGCAAGCAAACCTCTGCATCCATTCTTGATGTGTTGCATGGAAGTGCCCTCCTCACTGAGTGCTCGTACATTCTTAATTGTTCTAGTTTTTCTAGTTTTTCTACTGTTCCCCCTTACAGTGTCTTTTCAAGCATCACAAAGATATTGTCCCCTTTGGCTGTTCTATTTGAAAGGGCAAAATGATGCACATGCACACAGTTAAATGTATTTTTGGATAATCTGGCTGCCATTCTAAACATAGATAAGAAGAAGGAAGCCCATTGAACTTGGTGGAGCTTACAGCTGAATCTACCTGCTTCTGTAATCCGTCTCTGTGCCCTAGTTTAAAGGGCCAACCTAGTCATGATGGTAGGTTAGCCCTTCCATGAGTTTAAATATGGACCTGCCACATGGCGCAGGTATGGGATCCAATTTTAAGAGCAGAGGAGGAAGGCAGAAGACTCCACCCTCCCGTAGCTTACTCCTGCCCACAGTTGCCTCCTCTCTGTTCTTCTATTATTGTCTCACCTTGGTCTCCTTGCATCTACCCAGCAGTCTGCTGCAAAAATCATTCACCTCTCTTGTCACTGATCCATGATACCTCTCTTTAAAATTCCTACACTGGCTTCCTGTCTGCTCTCTCCAGTGTAGACTACTTTACTAGTCCCCGTCCATCCTTCATTTCCAATTTGATACTGATAAAGCTTCAGGACTGGCTAGCTAGATACACAGCTGTAGTCCTATGCCCACTTGCTAGGGAGTACATTCCAAAGATCAAACATGTTATGTGGATTGTTTCCCCCCCATGGATTCCCCCCCCCTTAAAGTCAGAGGTGGGCAACCTGTTATGTAGCCCACAGCCTAATTTCAAAAGCCCTCTGCCAAGTTCAGACCTCTGCAAGTGACCTGTTCATCCCCCAGCAAGAGAGATGGGTGGGGAGAAAGCGAAAGAGAGAAGGGGCTGTCAGAAATAGAGACAGAAAAGGGGGTAAGAGAGAGAGAGAGAGAGAGAGAGAGAGAGAGAAGGGGTATCAGAAAGAGAGAGAGAAAAGGGGTTTCCCCACCCACTTTTGGCTCTGATTCTGTTCACCACTCCCTTGCAGCTCCCAGCAAGAATACCTCTGAAGAAATGCAGCTCTGAAACCAGAAAAAGGTTTCCACCCTTGCTTTAACTTAAAGCAGAGTGTGCAACTTGTGGCCTTCTAGATGTGATTGAACTGCAACTCCTGTCATTGTTCACTATTTGGCTACTCTGACTAGGGCTGATGAAAGTTTTAGTCCAACCTCATCTGGAGCACCACAACTTGCCCACCCCTGACCTAAAGCATCCTGGGCTAACAGCAAGTCAGAGCAGAGAAAAGGCACACAAAGCTTGCTCATATTGTCCCTTTCCTCCGGAGGCATTTTGCAACTCAAAAATCCTCCTCCCCAAGCTGCTTTTTCACTTGCACAGGAAAAGATATGGGATCCCCCAGGACCCTTGTAGCTTAGTATTCCCCCATGGGAAAAATCCGTGAAGGCAACTCTGAACTAAAAACAAGGAGAGGAGAGGGAATGAGAAACCAGCTTGTCCCCATCCATCCCATTTCGATCTCCACTCACAGCCTACCCAGGCTGTTTGGGGTTTAAAAAACAAAACAAAATGTGGAGCGGGGGAAGGAAATCATAGAACTCAGTGTAATGTGTAGTTTGAGCCTAAGATGCAGCAACCATCAAGGTCCTCCAGTCATCTGTAATTTGATATAGGTGGTCCAAACACACCACAGGAAGACAGTATTTTATTCATAGTAGATGATGATATAGAAGCAGGAGGAAGGAAGATAAATACCCAGAACACTCATTTTGCATGAAATAGTACTTGTCTGCCACCTTTGCCCCAATTAATGTAGAATACACACTTTTGGAGTGAGCCACAAATCCCCTCTATCATTGTTTGTTTGTTACTCATTGGATGGAATCCCCCACCCCCTGCCTCTCTTGGGGGTCTTTGCACAAATCCCATTAATGCAGTGAGCCACTCTCGATGTACCCATTTGGATGGAGTGCTTTTAGGCTGGTCCCCCCCCCCCCAAAAAAGCCTTCTTTATTTCCATTGGTGGTAACAAAGGATGACAGTTTGCAAAAGAGACAATTTTGTACCTGCTCATTGGACAGAGGAATGCATGCACCTGGCACTGATTTGATAGTAAATAGCCCAATTCAGCCAAGAGAATGAGAATGACTTATGTGGGCTAGCTCTCCACTGAGGCACCATTGCCCAATAAGCATGTTTCTAACATATCCAGGTATCTAAAATCCTACATTTAATAAAAGATTCCAGTTCCCTATAAGGTTTCTAGATTTTGGATCTCCTGGAATACATCTACCTATATAGGGTGCAGTATTAATGTCATCCCACTTCCATCTTGCCTGTGCCTTGGGAGGTTCAGGCAGCTTTTAGAACAGCCTTCCCCAACCTGGTGCCCTCCAGATGTTTTAGACTACAAATCCCATCATTCTTGACCATCAGTGATGCTGGCAGAAGCTGATAAGAGTTGTGGTCCAAAATATCTGGAAGACACCAAGTTGGGGAAGGCTGTTTTAGAGAGTTACAGCATAGTCCTAGGCATGTTTATTTAGAAGTAAGTCACACTGAGTTCAATAGGGCTTACTCGCTAGTTTACAGGGTTAGGCTTAATGCCTCAGTCACTTTGTAGCAATCTTATTATTCAAACAGTGCCATCAATGTACTTTAGGCTTTTTAACAATTCATTTTTTAAAATGTGAATCTCATCAAAACAAAGAAAACCATATAAAAGAAAAACAGCAGAACAAAAAGGCTTTACAAATCACGTACATAACCAGGCAGATTCCTGCCCCAAAGAGCTTACTGTCTAAATTCTGGAACTGGAAACAGAGGGTGAGTTCAAATGACAAAAAGCCACATGGTGAACACTCTTAATTGATTCAACTGCATGGACCCTGTTCCATCTGGAGAGCCATTCAAATTTGGTGGCTCACCCAAAAGAACCTTCAACCCTTACCGTGAGGCTGGATTAGAGCTTCCAAGGGAGATATTAGAGCTGCACTCTAATAGCTCCCCAGTGGAGCAGCCTGTTTACGTATTTTACACAGGCATCTAAATGATAGAGCCATCATTGACCTTGGCGGCATGCACACTCATCCCCTTCTGTCAGGTTTTGCAGGCTTTTGTAGTGCTTCAAAAACTTGCAAAATCTGTTTAACTGATGAAGCCCATGGGGCAATAGAGACCAGCCCGCACATCACAGGAAATGATGCATCTGTCATAGTACCTTCAGCTCTCTATAATTATTCTATGTCTCCAGCCATTGGTCTGAATCCACCCTCACTGGCAGACGTCTGCTGGCTCCAAGACAGCTACATAAATAGTCACCAACCAGAGAAATAAAAAAAACTGGATGGTTTGTTTCCCCTCTTGTTTGGCGCTGCATAGACATTTACTGACATTGTTTAAAAAGAAACATTACACCAAGTATAGAGATGTAATGTGTGTGTGTCTGTGTATTAGTTGTTTACAAGGCAGGTTGCTTTCATCCAGGGCCGGCATCAAAGGTAGGCATGGCTGGGCATTTGCCAAGGGCCCACAACCCAGCAGGGGCCCACTGACAAGAGCCCCCTGGAGTTGCTCTTTTCACCAATGAAATCTGTTTGTTCACCTGCCTCTCATTCTGGCCCAGAGACAATGGTGGTAGTGGGAAGGAAGAACAGCAGATGTTACTGCCTACTTGCTCACTGGCTCTCTGCGTACCAAGCAAGCAAGTGGTAGCAATTATGAAAAAGAGGATGAGGATGATAGCAGCTGCTGACAATGGCACTGAGTATATAAACTCGCCGAGGGAGGGGGCCCATCGAGAGTGTCTTGCCTAAGGGCCATCCAAAACCTAGCGCCAGCACTACTTTTATCATGTAGCCTCTCATATTACGTCATTATTTTTGCTAACAAAGTAGCTGGGCTCAGTTTTTGTCACCTCCTTGGTGCTATTTGCCTCCAGCGACCAGGATATTTTCAGCCATATGTCTACGGGTCCTCCTGCCAAATGTAAATAAAGGCTAAATGAAATTTATTGTAGCTAACAGAAGGCTGCATGCCTGTGGTATTGGGGATGTAGCCGAAGCCTGAAGCTCAACTTGCTACAGTGTTTGTTCCCCCCCCCCATTTTTTTAAAGCATTGAAATTAAAATAATAGGAATTTTATTTTTCATCTGGAGTCTAAACACTTTGCAAACCCTGACTACTGAGGTCACGGTCGCATGACAGCATGCAGAGATCTCTTTCACCGTGTTCCATGCCACATTTGGAAAGTCAGAGAAGACAGATAAAGAACTTGGAGCTGAGACTGCCTCACAATTTATGCCTTCAGCAGAGAACACCCTCTCGATAGTGCCTGCTGGATGGCAAAGTACAGCAGCATCGTGCAAAGTGCAGAAGGTGCTCAGTAGTCATTTCCCAGCTCTAAACCTCTCTTCCACCAGGAATGTAGAAAAGGCTAACCATCTTTTGGCTATAATGCAAGTCCTTTGTCGGGAATGAACATGGGGCTCTTAGATAGCTCTTCCTTAGAGCTCTTTTCTAATTTTATTTTATTTTTTATTTGTCATTTTAGCATTTTAAATGATACATGTTACTTAAAGTTTAAAACCAACACATTCAGCTTGTATTCTGAAGGGACAAATGCATGGAGAAACACCTCCAAATCTGATTCACTGGTGGGAAAGAGGAACAGAACTGGAATGGGGAGACACATTCTGTCTCCTGTTGGCCAATCTGTGTCTTATCCACTGACTTCAACATTGACTGATAGGTGTTGAAGGCTACCCTTGTTGGCTGCCAGTGCTATCCAGCTCTCCACATCTGAGGCCGCTTCTGTCAGCCAGGCCCAGCAAGCTCAACTACTGTTATGATGTAATAACTCAAATTATTATGAAGCACATTAATATTTGTCATTTTGATATGTTTCTGTGGTCTATTTGTTGCACTCTCTCTCTCTCTCTCTCTATATATATATATATATATATATATATGTTGTTTTAATAGTATCATAAGCCACCTTAATGGAAAGGCAAGGAATAATTTGAATGAATGAATACGCAGTTAGCTAGCTAGCATGAAAGTCTTAACCACTTTAAGGTTTACATCAGTGATGGCCTCTGTTTTGAAATAGAGGGAGAGATACCTGATTTGTTTATATTTTTCTAATAATCTGAATACAAACAGAATTTAAGAGTTCTAGGTTGAGAAGACATAATTTTGCTACCACTGTGTATAAGCCATTCTGTCCTCAAGCATCACATAATGATGTTTGTGAGCTGTGCACAGACATCATATATGTGAGCTGTGCAACAACTGTACAAACATGTCCTACAAACATTTTGGATCATTTGAGGGCAGGAGAGACAGGACAGTGGGTTGGAGGGGACAGAAGGACAAGCTAACCATAATTTATTTGTTTGTTTTGAGGATTTCTATCCCACCCTTCAAAAAAAATAAAAATCCCAAGGGCAACATAATAAAACTGATCATATGCCACTTCCTCTTATCAACTTTACATTGAAAAGCACTCAAAACTAACAGGGAAGGGGAAAGCAGAGACTTCTTGCCACTAGGGTCTATAGCAAATCTTAATTTCCCCTCTCTGTAGGATCTTTCTACTACTCTTTTAATAAAAAGCATACATATTTCATGAAACATATCAGTATACAGTAATCATCAACATCTCCCTTGATACAGGAAAAAGAAAAAAAACACATGGAGCGGGGAAAGGATTAACATTTCCATTTCAAATATATACATTAATATAAGCAGTCCATATATCTAAATAAGCATCCCTATTACTTTGACGGTTAGAGGAGATGTGTTCAAATGTAGCAAGAGTGGTGAGATCTTCAGTCCATGAGTTATAGGTGGTGGGTGTTTTTCCTTCCAAGCTTGAAGTATAAGTCTCTGCAACTGTATGGGCTGTCAGTATCTACTTTTGCTCTCCATCTGTTAATCCTCACACCACAGCGATGTAATTTAAAAGTGCATGTACATCTGCTAATATCACAGATTTTTGGGGAACAAAATTTATACAAACAATAACTGCCAACCAACCAACCAACCAACCAACCAAAAAAAAAAAAAAAGCCACTATAGGACGTGCCCACATCATATGCCTCAATGAGGCATCGTCTTCATTACATTGCCAGCATCTAGCTCAGCTAGCCAGCTTCTTCTTAACAAGCCTCTGTGGTGTCCAATATACACAAAATATCAGTTTTTGTTGAATCAGTCTCAGTTTTAAATCTACAGAAACAGTACATATTTATTTATTATATTTATATCCCGCCATTTTTCCTGCAAGGAACCCAAGGCAGTTCACATCCTCCTCCTCTCCATTTTATCCTCACAACAACCCTGTGAAGTAGATTAGGTTGACAGTGTGTGACTGGCCCAAAGTCATTCAGTGAGTTTCATGGCCAAGTGGGGACTAGAACCAGGATCTCCAGTGTCCCAGTCCAGAGCTTTAACCTCTACGGAGTCCAATTATTTGGTATCCCTTTCTGGCTGGATGGCATTAGGATCTAGGTACATTAAAAAGAAAGGAATAGCAACAAGCCACCTGACAACCCATGGCTTGTGGGCAACAAGCCACCCAGCAGCCCATGTACCCACAATTGTGGGTTGTCATGTCATCTGAACCCAGGCAACTGACCCCATCATGGGTACAGGGAAGTGGCAAGCAAGCCGCTTGGCAAGAGCTGCAAAAAAACCCTTGCCATTCTTGCCAAACTCGCCCATCTTGCCAAACTTTCCTGGGCCACCGTCAGTGACAGCCACTCCACCCAGTGCCCAAGTGGCACTTTGGAGCAACCATCACTGGCTCCCCCTCCCCCGCACTGACCGCAACCCCTTTTGTGGTCGTCGTGGCTTCTTTTCCCTTTTACTGTTTTTTTCCCTTTTCAGAGATCACTTTTCACTATCTCCAAAGTGGCAGCCTCTTCAAAGTGCCCACACAGCACACTGGAGGCAGCTCTCATTGGTTTGCCACCATTTTTTATTTTTAAAAAAATGTGCACCCACATTTGTACAAAGGCAGAAGCAACTGAATGGACAGTGATCAGAAAGGGAAGAAGGAGGTGGGCACATTCAGAGAGGGGCCCCACTGAAAACATCTTGTCCAAGGGCTCTCCAACACCTGGAACCAGCACTGGGTAAAACAGCCCAGATTTCTCAAGTATGAGAACCAATCGTGGGGCTCCTCAGCATATCCTAAGTATCTAATTTAATTATCCATTGTGTTTCCCTTCTTAATACGTAATTGTTTTTCATTATTAGTGTTAATTTTATCCAGAGCCCAAAATGTAAGATCTTTATCGGAATGTTGCTGTTCTGTAAATTGTTGTATTAGTGGTGCACCTTGTTTTTTGTTTTTTATATTACTAAGGTGCTCTCCTGTACGTTTTTTTAAGGGTCTGATGGTTTTTCCTACATAAATTTTTGGGCATTTACACTGGATTGCATAAATAACAAAGGAACTGTTGCAGGTGGTAAAGTGTTTTGGAACTGAGGTAGAAAATACCAAATATGGTAGTTTATCAGGATAGGAAGGAAGTGGACCAATTACTCACAACCCATTTAATACATGTGGGAGCTGAGTTCCAGCAAGCAAGCAAGCAACATGGTTGAAAAATATACTCTACCCTGGTCCTCTGCCGGTTCTCTGTCCCCTGTGGTGCCTCCTATGGTCAACTAATGTCTGTGGATCTGTGTATGCATGCATAAATGAATGGGTTGAAGGGGCCTGTAAAAAAAAAATCCCCATCTTTATTGAAATTCTGTAATATTTATTTTTAATCAGATAATGAACACAGCACTTGTCTAAAAGCAAAATGGCTAATGAGCTAAATGTCCTTTCATCAGCTGTGATCCCCAATTCTGCTTCTTTGATCATCTCTGGTTATACCTATCCTTCACTCTGTCCTTCAGTGGACTGCTAAAAGCCAAAGAACCTGCTCAATTCAGAACAAAGATCTCTGTTTTGCTTTCATAATGATTCAACTGGATGGTTACGCAGTAGGCAATCACCCGTGACCGAGTAAGATTGTCTGCCAGGATAACATTACAAGAAGAAAATTATAAAAGGAGGAAATTCTAAAAAAACTGTGTAGACTCTAGCGATGGGTCCGTAAGAGACTGTGGAGGCCAATTCTAGATCCACACAGCTTCCCACAGTGAGGACACAGGTTACCAGATGGAAGATGGTCCTGTAAAGGATTCGTTTGACATGCTTTTCGCTTAGCACGTTTCTCCCTTTCACCTTACACTCGGGCTTCTTCAAAGTCCATGGAACCTTTGTGAAAGGCCAACCTCCAGTTAGATCGTTCATGGGCCAGAGCTTCCCAGTTTTCGATGTTTATATTATGCAGTTACGCAGTAGTGGGGAGGGGATATGGTTTGTTTAGGTGGGAAAGGCAAATAAATTTTTCATTGCTGATCTGTCATGAGAAGTTGCCTTGAAACTAAGGAAGACACTTTTAGCAGCAGGGAAACCCCAGCAATATCAGTCGTAAGAGCAAATCCCAGGAGTTCTACGTATCTAAAGTAGCAACCCTCATGCACATTTTATGATGATCATATCGCTGCATTGTTGTTGTTTTTTAATCACATTTTGAGGAAAAGATTTTTAAAAATTTCCTGACAAACAAGCCTCATCATTAAGTGAAGAAAAGACATCAAATTAGATTTCATGTTTGCCATTCCCACAATAAGAACAATTTTATGGCAAGAAAACCCAGATCATTCTGCCTTTAGCTACTGAACACAGCAAGACTTACATTAAATTCATAAATGAAAAGGAGAAACAATTGGTTTAATTGAGGGCAAGCCCCCCAAAAAGAAGAAGAAATTGGCTTAATGTGGAAATAGGGAGACAGTGGAAGCAACTGTATGAACCAACAAAGACAGAATGAGATGTTTTAATGCATCCTATGATTACATGTCAAAAGGCAGTTTAGAATGTCAAAGGGCCTTGCGTGTAACTGGAGTGGAAAGTAAAATGACTAAGAGCTCTTTCGACAACACAGTTATGTGCCTAGTGCTGATTGATATTCCTGAACAGAAAATGTGTGATGGATTATGATTTTTGGAGAGAATCATTACATGCCAGGTGCAGAGGAAGGGAAGTACAGTGTCTTGACACTTCTGAGTACAAAGTTTAAAAAAACAGTCGAGTGACCTTGATTCATTATCTCTCTATTAGGAATCAATCCACCTGACCTAAATTTTGCATCATTAATCAGATTTGGGTTCCTAGATGAATCCTGTCAACGGCTGCATGTCCTTGGTTTTGAAATCATTCAGCTCCAGCTAGTGCAGGCACCATCATTCTAGCCCAAATAATCTCTTATGAGTAATCGTTGAGGAGGAGGATCCTGTTGAAAAATTGGAGCACACACTGTATCCAATAAACACACTCACACCTGTATATGGTGCTAATCCATGATAGAAGATTTTTGTTGTTGTTGGTTGGTTTGAGATTTCAGTATTTGTATATTGTCCAGTATTTAAGGCCAGGGTTTTGTTTCTAAAATGAAAGATACCAAGGCTCAGTTCCACCCAAATGACACCCTCCGTTTGACATTTTTAAATGTTTATTTATTTTATCCTGGGGGATGTTTATCCATTTTGGAAAGACCATAAGACCATATGCACTGCTTCACTGTGTGTGCACCACCTCTCTGGGTAAAGGCCCCCTTAAATCCCACATTGGTCATTACACTTATATACACAGCAGTTACATGTCCATATAAATGAGGATTCATGGAGGCCCTATTAGTCATTCCACAACCAGTAGAGTTTCACCAAGTAACAGCACATTAGCAGGCTTTCAAGAGGCAGAAACTGTGGTGGGCTTTAAATGCCTCTTGAAGACATATTTGTTTAAATGCTTTCCCTGAGTTGTAATGGACTATGACACTGCTCCATTTGATTACTGTAATGTTTTTAAACATTTATTATTTTATATTGTTCTTACACTGTTTTATTTACATTGGTTTACATTACATACAGTATAAATGTATTGTTAACCACTTAGAGATTTTAGGATATTAAGCAGTATAACAGTAGTATGTATGTATGTATTTATAAATAAATGAATAAAAGCAGCCTCCAACAAACAATAAAAGTATTTTAAAACTATTATTGAAATGCAAACCTTTCCTCCACATCCAAGATGGAGAGTTTGGTTCTGGTTATCCTGTAGTGAGAAAGAGTTCCAGTTCAGACATTCTTGGATCTGGCTAACCTACACAAATCACCTCTCAAATGAATGGTATGAACAGTATAACCCTGGAAACACAGACCTGTCAGGCTGCAGCTTCTGTTCTATTGTCAGGGGAGAAATGCATGTTGCAATGTATTTATTTGTCATGGAGAATGATCCCACTCAAGTTGCCTCCTCTGATGCTGTAGTGCTCACATGAGTATCCCACTTGAGCAAGTCTTTACACAGGTAAGCCACCTTCAAGAGACTGCACTAACTCACATTCTCAAGGACATTATTTTCTGTATAGGGAGGGGTCATACCACAGGAAGACCACATACTTTGCATGCGCAAGGCTCAAGATTCAATCCCTGGCATCTCAAGTCAAAGACATTCTTTTTCTTATTATTCCTTGTCCAATCCTGAGTTGTCCATTAAAAATGCTCCGCATCCAGCCCACAGTCTCCTTAGGTTCCTCCAGGGGGCACGGCTTGACATCCAAGGCCCACTCCCTGGGCAAATCCCTCCTGGGTGAATCCCCACTGTTATCTCCAATCTGAGATTGGGGCCACACCCACTGGCCATCATCTGCCATCATCCATAGTCATGCCCAGTAACATCATCCAGCCAGTAGAAGGCCTAGTGGGGTTATTTGGTCCCCCACCTTAAACTAGTTCTGCATCTCTAATCTAAACTTTTGTGAGCCCTGTCTCATATTGTGCCTTTCTTAAGGCTTGAGGATGGGACTGTAGGTCATTGGCAGAGCTTTGTCATGTAGCAGATCCCAAGTTCATGCTTCGGCATCTCCAAGTAGGGTGGGAAAGACTCCTGTCTGAAACCCTGGATTGCTGCTGGTAGACAATGCTGCGTTATTGGACCAATGGTCTCACACAGTATGAGGCAGCTTCCTGGGTGAACAAACGGTACATATATTTTTCCTATATAGAAGCAATATCCATGCAGGAAATCCATGTTGTGTGAAGTGGCCCCCCAGAACCTGCAATCATGTATTTGGGGTTTGACGTAGAATGTTTCAAGGAAATGTAAGCCCCGGCCACATCATACCTAAGGGTCTGGAAGTTTATGAACTTGTTCTCTTCAACCCTGCAAATATTTATGATGCTCTCCCTCAGCCACATTAAAAAGTGCAATTTGAAATGAGTTGGGGGGGAAGGAGATCGCCACATTTGCTGCATAAAATCAGGGAAGTTAATTAACCGGCTGGGTTTTTGTTTAACTTTGAGGAGCTGCGTAACTTCATCTTCTTTGAGCTTCACAAGCAAGCCCAAGAGTAAAGCGCATGCCTTTGACAATGAAACAGCTAAGAGCAAGAACAAAATGGGCTTTTGAAAGCTTCAAGCCCATGACAGCTGTGAGAGGGCAAATAATTCAGTGGGTGTCTTGGGTAAAATCAACTCCAATGACTTGATGCTTTGTTTCATCATTACCAACATAAAGGAGATTCTTTTCTGTTATCAGCTGCAAGCCCTCAAGGGGCTTCATACAAGATTTGATAAGAATAACACATTGGATTGAGATGGATGGAAATGACAGCAGTAGCTAACTTGTAACAATAGAAAGGAGGGATATTAGCCAAATGTAGCACTATTCAGTGGTAAAAACACATCAGCGGGTATTAGAATGGCTCCTCTGTACAGCTGTTATATAATCGCATGTGTCCAAATTACAAGAAAAAGAAACCCGATACGTTCAGATAAATAGGTCTACGGTTTTCTCAGGTTTTCTTTGACACGGAACTACACCAGAAATATAAATAATATCTACCCTATACCTTTACCACTGTTGAGAAAGGTCCAATATCTAAAACATATAGGCTTGGATCCTAAGTAACACCTCCTCAGTGGGACGGAGCCTCCCCTCAGTGGAATTCTACTCCCAGGGTAACCTGCTAGCAGAAGGGGGGGGAAGCAATTTTCACAAATTCCCCCTCCTCCCTTGCACCCCCAAAAATCTGCTCAAGAATGTTGGATGCCCCTCTGGAAAACTATGAGGGATGATGGCACAGGGGGCTGCAGAAGGGAGGAAAAATCAGTTAAGATTGCCTCCCTACCACCATCTCATTATTTATTCATTTATTTATTTATCAGATTTATATACCATTTTCCACAAAGTTTCAAAGCAGTGAACTTACAACATCATACATATCAAAATAGCAATAAAATATAACAATAAAACCAGATAATAATAAAGCTACTAATCAGCAGTAAAAACTGCACACACCACTGTCTGCGGCAGACCACAGCTGGCTGGGTCACACACTTCAGGGAAAGCCTGTGAGAAAATATGGGTCTTGAGGAGATGTGCTCATCGTTGTCAGCACTGTGGGGGCCTGCCTGTCTAATGCGTTCCAGAGTTGGTAATGCGTTCCAGAGGGTGGCTGCTGCAACACTAAGCACTCCACTGCAAAGGAAGGCAAACCTCGGGAGCATGGATGGGGCACCCTCAGGAATGTGTCTTCTGATGATCACAGAGATTGGGCAGGAACATGAGGGGTGAGAGGCTTCTACTGGATCATAGATTTCACAGATCATAGAGGTGGAAGGAGCCTACAAGGCCATCGAGTCCAACCCCCTGCTCAATGCAGGAAACTAGAGGAGGGGTCTCCCATCCAAGTAATGACCCGGCCTGACCCTGCTTAGCTTTCCTCACTCAGACAAGCTGAGCCAGCATGAGCCACAGGCCTGTGATTCCTATATCAGTGGGGCTCCTTATCCATTGCAGCTTTTATTCTGAGCTTTATAGGAGCTATCCATGGTGCTCCATGGCGCTCTATTGTGGGGGTTGGAGTTCAGCACCATGGATAGCTCCTATAAAGTTCAGAATAAAGCTGCAATGGATGAGGAGCCTCACTGACACAGGAGTCATCAGGCTCCCCAACACACACACACACACACACACACACAGTCCAGCTAATAAAAATCTTATTGGTGTTGCTGTGTTTTTTCATAGTAACTGGGCTGGATTCCTTTTCAAGACAAAGTTAACCATTAACCTGGTGTAGTTGGGTGATTATAGATGCTGGACTTAATGATCTTATGAGGACCACCACCACCCCTACTTTTAGAAGTGAATGTGTATTACTCAGGGATGTTGAAGAGTCCTTGGTCTCGAGTCACGAGTCGAGTCACGAGTCTTTGGACCCGAGTCTCGAGTCCGAGTCCGAGTCCGAGTCCGAGTCCTTGGTCCAAAATGGTGACTCACGAGTCACGAGTCCTGAGTCACTCCCAAAACTGACTCCATGAGTCCCTATTAAAATCAATGGGCTTTCCCCCCAACAAAATAAGGCTACTTCAGATGTGTGGCTTAAATAAATTCTAGGCACAAGTGTGCCTTTTTATTTCAAAACTCTGCAACTGATTTTGGCAAGAACAGACCAGGCAGACAAACCCAAAATAACCAGGCAGGCAGAGGAGGCAGGGAACCCCAAACAGGCAGGCAGAGGCAGCCAAACCCAAAATGTTTGACCCTAACCCAAACCCCCCACAACAACACATCAATCAAAATAAATCTCAACACATCGTTGGGGCTGCGCTCCTGGTAGCTGTCCATAGTGGCTGAGCAGCGGCGCGCCTCGCTTCCATGCGCTCTTCACCGGTGATCGCGCTCCTTCTGGCACAGCCAGAAGACTCGTCAACAGCCCAGGGATGTTGACGAGTCCTTGGTCTCGAGTCCCAAGTCGAGTCTCGAGTCCCATTAAAAATATTGGGACTTGAGTCCGAGTCGAGTCAGAGGGGGGACTCAGTCCGACTCACGAGTCGAGTCCTCGAGTCCGAGTCCCCATCCCTGGTATTACTTAACTGATATCACAATCTGGTAAGGCAGCCCTGCCGTGTTTGGGGCTCTTCTGCTCATTCTGCTGGATGGGGCCCTGGATGTCTGCCCCCAAATCCTTCCCTGATGGTACCACTGTTTGGAGGGTAAATGCACGAGCAAAACCAGGAACAACAGAAAACTGTAACACATAACAAGGAAGTGCACATAGAAGAAAAATAGCACCATCGGTGCAGGTGTAATCCAAAAATATAGTGATCCTAGACAGGAAGTTAGCTGCGAGTACATCCTAAGGATGGAACTACACATCACATGCAAACATGTTATACAAAAACCAGACAAAATTGCATTTCATACCTGATTCACTCTCCCTTTTTTTTTTTTTTGCCTTAAGCTGTTGATGTTTCTGAAGAAATGCTGCTAACAGTTTCTGCCTGGAATGTTTATTGCAGGTTTTATGATGGTCATCTCATGTGACATTTTGCTCCTTCTTTCCTTCTTGTATTGTATTAATATTTATTGATAGCTGCTTCGAGAGTCTTGGAAAGTCTTAGGTAGCTGCTTGGGTTAAAAAAAAAAAAAGCTAAGGAATAAATAGGTAATAATAAATAAGGTAGGGCTGCAATACCATGCACACTTACCTGGGAGTAAGCCCCACCAAATCCATTGGGACTTATGTCTGAGTAAATGTGCATAAGACCAGGTTGTAAATAAATGATGTCTTTTGCAAATATAATTTTAAAAAAAACAACAAAAACCTAGGGTTTTAAAGAGTATCATGTAACTAGCTGAGAAACATGCCCTGCAGCACACCATAGATTAACAACCAATCACAATTCCAGTGCGCTGCATAATGGCACATTAACAAGTCCAAGATTTCACTTTGTGCTGTCTCTTACTGTCATGTCTTGATTCATGTTTCAGTTATAATGAAACAGTCTCAGGCTTAGTGCATTTTGATTCATGCCGTCTTTAATCCTTTTATATACACACACATATAAGATTAAGTTAGATTGGCTTGTATAATTACCAGACAGTTGAAATTTATGGGGAACATCTTATGTCATTTCAGTTTGTGTTGGCATAATGCAAAGTTGGCATGAACCAATGTGATTCCGAGAGGACATAATTTTGCACACACTGCAAATGCTTGTTTTAAACTGAGGTGGTGCGTCTGGCTCTGCTGATAGAGGTCCCTGAATCATCCCCTTCCATAGCAATTTTAATGCAAGCAGAAAGTACATCATGACATCTCAAATGTAGTTTATTTTTTATTACATTTGTATGCTACATTTCCTCCAAGGAGCTTGTAGAGTGGCCAGGTGTCCTCTTTTACAGAAGACAGTCCTCTATTTGAAGTGCTGTCCAGTCTAAGTCTGGTTTAAAGATAACGAAACATCCGATGGGAGAGCCGGGCCTTGCTGCCCATCAACAGCACCTGGACAGCAGACAGAGCCAGACACACAAGTCACAGTCCTCCACACTATGGTGAGATGTACTGTATTCCTATTTAAATTATAATAATGATTTCTAATTTTGCAGCTATACATATAAATAAGCACATGCAAATTTCATGGAAATTGGTGTCCTCTTTTGTCCTCTTTTGGGGTCATGTGTTTCTTCTTTTTTTGGTAATTCATAAGTGGCCACCCTAGCTCAGAGTGTTGTACATGGATCTCCCCTTGCCCTCACTTCCTCCTCACAACAACCCTGTCAGGTAGGTTAGGCTGAGAGAGATGGACTAGCCCAACATCACCTAGTGGGTTTCATGGCAGAACAAGGATTTCAACCTAGGTTCTTCTGGTCCTAATACAGTGCTCTAACCACTGTACCACAGTTCTGCCTCCAGACATCTGATACTTACACCTATTGTGCTGTCAACAAAGCCAGTAGAATGGGAGCAGAAGGGTCCTGGTTTCAGCTTAAGAGCACAACTGGTGTCATTGTGCTGAAGCTGAGGCCTGGGGACAGCCAAGGCACAGAAACAACCATCAAATTATCCTCTGGCCTGGCTACAGCACAAAAAAGTCACATAAACTCACACACAAATTATAGATCCCTTTTAACATAATAGTCATAGCTAGTTTTGTATAAAATACCAGCCCTTAAGAATGGTTTGTGCAAGTTATGAGATATGGAGCGATCATGTCAAAGGGTGACATGCAGTGCAAGCAGACTTCCACTCGTGTAACAGAACTTACTTTTCCTCTCCTCCCCCCTGCAGCCCCTGCCTCCCAAGGTAGGATCCCCCAACTCTGCAGAGCAGATTTGAGGGAATGTGGGGGTGGGGTGGGGTGTAGAGGGGCAGGGGATCAATTCTGCCAGCAGTGTCTGTTCCGCTGGAAAACAGAAATGGTTGGAGACAATCCAAAATTGTCTAGTCATAGAATGCCTTTTGAAATAGATTCTGTTTCTCCCATGCTACAGAACCAGCTCTAGGTTTTGGGGACCCCTTCCCTTCAGCTTGCCACCATCCTGCATTGAGCAGGGGGTTGGACTCGATGGCCTTGTAGGCCCCTTCCAACTCTACTTTTCTATGATTCTGTGATCCATGCACCTACCCGGAAAGCCTAGTGAGCAAGCCAGTGAGCAGGAAAAGGCAGCCAAGAGCAGAAGTTCAGGGCTCTGCAGTGGGCTGTTCCAGGCTGCTGCACCCTCAGATGCCACTCTCTCTTGCACCGAATTAGAAAAAAGTGTTTCACTCTGCTGTCAGTGTTATATATAAGCTAGGGAGGGACTTGCAGATCCAGTTCAAAATATATGATGTTGTCTTTTTAATATGTGATGTTTGTTTGTTTACAGCAGGGGTGGGTCCATGGGCCACGTGAGGCCCCTGCTGCCCCTTGGTGTACCCCCCTCGATGCCGAAAAAATATCAGCAGTGCCCCAATAATAATAATAATAATAATAATTATAATAATAATAATTATTATTATTATTAACCAAAGAAAATGGGTGCTTTTAGCACTACAGAGCACTAAAAGGATCAAATTTAGCTTGAGAGCAACACAAGCAACCCTTTTAGCAACACAAGAGTGCTACAGAGTGGTTTGCTGCCAAATTTTGGTGGCAAACTGCTGATTTCCCCCCTATATGCTGCTGGGTGCCCTATGGGTTGCACAGTGTCCCATGGAGTGTGGCCCATGGGGCTGTGGGAGAAAATAGCCCCCAGATTTCCCAAAGTTGCCCACCCCTGGTTTACAGTATTTCTATACTGCCCTTCAATTAAAAAATGTCCAGGGTGGTTTACAATGCCAGTGCAATGTGTATGATATACAAAGCAGGCCTCTATTTCCTTAGCTCTAATAAAATATGATTTCTTATTTTATTTTTTTAAAGAGGAGTATAGTGTACACCATTGACAAGGGCAGGGTAGGAGGGATTACAACAGCCCCAACATTCAATGTCCTTGCAATCCTTTGGCTGCTAGAATCAAACAGAAGCTGATGCCACCCTGTTGCTGGATTGTCCTGAAAGTGAGGACTGGTCCACATGAGCAGCCTGCTTGTGACAAGTTCCTTGCCTCCGGTATCCTTGTGGCGCCTGCTTCTTCCTCCCCGGTTGTGATAAATGGGTCATCTGTCAAATCAACATGAGCAGAACCTGCAATTTTGCATGCCACCGCAAGCCTCTTCAATGGGAGTGGGCAGCAGCAGCACAAGAAAGGAAAATACAGGATCTGCTCATGGCAAACAAGTCGGGATGTGACGATGTGTTTACAATGAACATCCAGTATGGACACAAGAACAAAAACTGGCTGCCACAACCAGGGTGGTTGTGTCCATTTGGCCCAAAGTGCTTGAAGGTCAGGATACCACCAACAGGGTTCAAAGCCAGACAACTCTATGCAATTTGCCAGATATATGATGTCACTTTAGATGTGGTAGCACATATTGTGTTAGGTTGTGACTCCCTATTCCTTTCTATCCAGGGCTGTTACAAATTTGGATTACACTGACAGCAAATGTGCTATTTTGCTACTACTTGAATGTCCTTATTATAGCATTCTAGATTTCTTTTGAATTTCCTCATAGAGAATGAGGTTAGACGATTGAGCCTACAAACCAGAGCCCACACATAGTTTCTGGTGCAAAATTATATTTGCTTCAAATTGCACACTCCCAACAGGTAGTGTGCTGGAAGAGAGTGCTTAACCCTTCCATGTGTTGCTTCTTTTTAACTGCAACACCATAACACCAAAACTGTTTTACCCTCACCAGGCATCTCTAGTTCCAAAGCAACCATAGATGGGTCCTGTAGCATGCTGGCTTGAGGAAACCTCAGTGTGGTAGGTAGAGAATAAATATTTTTTTTCTTTCAGACTCCCAACCCATTCTATCCCAAACAAACCTTCAGATTCCAAAGCAACACCAAATAACTTGCTGCATGCCTGCTGGTGGAAATCTCAGTGTGGTGCTGAATGACTTTAAAAAAAAAAATCATTCATCATGGTGCAATTGAAAATGCAGAATAAGAAACTTGAACTCTCATGTAATTCAGTATTACCATAATGCAACAACAACAAAAACAGAATAAGGATGTTGACCATGTGCTAAAAGAGGGCTCTCTCACACTATTCAATCCATCCTGCCAGGCTCTACTGATGGAAGCAACGAACAGGCATAGGGATCAATACACAGGAGGATTCCTCTAGCAATACAGTAAGGCTCAGATGTTTCATAAGGTACGGTAATACAGGACCAGGACAGTGTGGGGCATCCTTCCTGGTCACAGGCACTCCATCCTCCCCATCTGGATTTAGGGCTGAAAGACCCAGGAAAAGTGTGGGTGCATGGAGGGTAAGTTGTAAGCTAGCACAATTTGTGACATTGCACAACATCATTATGATCGCGGGGTACGTCTCTGAAGGCCTCAGCAGTCGTTTCCAATTTCCTGGCTTTGTGGAGCTTGAGCCAACATGAGATAGCCTTAACGTGGGTCTTTTAAACCAGAGGGGTTTTGATCACTGAATATAAATAAGTAGCATCTGCTAATGTTTACACTCCCACAGCTGAAGAGAATGATATGCAGAAGGTCCCCGGTTCAGTCCCTCGTCGTATCTCCACACAGGACTGAAAAAGCCCCCGCCTGAAACCCTGGAGAGCTGCTGCCAGTCAGTGATAAGTATAACAATACTGAGCATGATGGCCCAAGTGACTGACTCAGTGTAAGGCAGCTTCTTATGATCCTAAAATCTTACTGTCCAGCAACATTGAACCCCCCCCCCCTTCAAGCTATATTTGCTTGATTAGGGGGGGGGGGAAATAGTGTATTTATTTATATTTTTTATTTATTTACAGCATTTTTACCCCGCTCTTCAGCCAGAAAAGGCTCCCAGAGTGGCTTACAAAGATTAATATTAGACAGTCCCTGCTCAGGCTTACAATCTAAAAGACATGACACAAAAGGAAAAGGGATTGGGAGGGAGGAGGAAGAAAGCAAAACTCAGGCACCAGCTCTTAGTTACAAGGTTCTTATAGATTTTTTTATTTTACTTTTTGGTACATTTTCCCCTGGGGGAGAGATTTTAATTGGTAAAATGGCACAGGTGGAAACTGTTAAACACACTTTTCTCCAGCCCCACAGAGTCCCAATCCAAATCAGGTCCTCTAGTACTTTTTACAAAATCATAAAGAGATGGGAAATTTGATTGAGTCTCTTTTTTCCAGTTCAGATTGGCCCTGTGATGACCAGATAGGATGGAGGACAGGGCTCCTTTATCTTTAATAGTTGTTTAGAAGAGGGATCTGGAGAAGCTGCAGATGTTTTTGCCACTGCAGCATGGCGACATAACAAGCCTGGCCTGCCATATTCCCTTTTCTACGCAGTTATTAAAAAGGTGGGAAAGGAGTCTTGTCTTCTCTTTTATCTGGTCACCATAGAAGACACTGTCACTGACAATGATGAAAATCAGACATTTGCCTAATATTTATCTTTCACTTTGCGATCTTGCTCGAGGAGCCTTTTTTTCATTACATCTTTCGAAATCCTTTGAAACACTCACTGCAGGTTCTTTGAAGACTCTTTGCTCGCCTGCTAATGTCTTCTGTTTCCCTTCAGAACAGCCACTGAAAGCCCTTGTGCTTAAACACAACTCTTTGGATGACTTACACAACCGGAATCTGGACTGCATCATATTCGCCAAATGAATTTTTATATCCTTTAAGTACACTTCAGCTGACTGTCTGCATAGAAGTTGCTAAAAGCTTTAAAATGCCATTAGCAGCTACAGTAATCGTTGTGGGAAGGTCAGCTGTTTGCAATGCACAATACGACCGTTTTTCATCCCTCCCCCTCCCCACTTTTTCTCTTTCGTATGAATCTAAATGTGATGAAGCTCCCCTTTCGAAAGACAACAAACAAGCCAGCGACCCATATGTTTTATATACTTGCCAATTACTTAATCACAAAGGAAATAAAGGGCCTTTGAACCAAGGGTAGAGCAGGCTGCTGAAAGGGCTTACTTACTTCAGTGCTGGATTAAAACAAATAGTGCCAATGGGAACTTTCCTCCCACTGCAAGTAGAAGCACCGGCCTGCACCCATCCGATTCCAATCAGGACCACAGCAAGGGCAAAAAGGCTAAACCAGGGGCACAAACCCTCTTTCAGCCCAAGGCCTGAATTCCATTTTGGAGGAGCTTTCGGGGAGTGCATTCCAGTGGTGGGTGAACCTAAAGGCAAAAGGAGCAGAGCCAAAATTACCAGCATATTTTAGTTTAAAGCTCTTCCTGTCAGTAACTAAGACATTTCAACCTTTTAGAATGAGGGAAAACTGCATAAAAAGCCAGGCAGCCACCCAATGAGCAGTGGTTGAGGAAAGGGGGTGTGCCCAGGGAAAGGGAGCATGGCTGGATTGGGACCTCAGGAGGGCCCACATCTGAGATTCTGCACCCCTATTAAAGCTTCCCTCACCTCACTTCATAGCCCCAACCTGGCTCAGGCAGCGGGAGTGTGTGTGTCATGCTAGCTATTTTTGTTTCAAAAAATCGTGCACACTAGGGCTAACCATGTGACAAATGTTACATCTAATTTGACCCCCAATTGAATGGTAACAGAGGCCATGAGGTCATCTTTAGATCATGGGCAACTGAATTCAGGTAATTGCTAAACCACACCCATTCCTGGTTTCAATTCACAAATGGACTCTGTTCATTTAACATCACTCTAGCCAATGTCATGTGTTGTATCTTAGATGAGCTAGTTCAAGTTTGAGAGAAGAAGAATTCAGGTTGGATTATTCAATCCAATTTATACTCACACATCTTCAATCCAGGCAGGCATCTCTGTCAGAACACCAGCTGTTCCTTAGATATAAGAGAGGGTCTTCATATTTTATTTTTTGTAAAGAAAACTAAATTATTTGACAACATTAATTCAGTGTTTGCAGACTCAATAAAGCACCAACACTATGCCAATATCAAGCCACCATTAATATATTTTAAATATTTTAAAAAACCAAACCTAATGACTATATTTGCCATAGGTGCCATATGATGGAAATAAAAAATGAAAGCAAATGTTCATTCAAAGAATGATTTTGTCTTCAGAATATTTCAAAGTCATGTCAGGCTCTCTATTATCCAAGACAAATTACTTTGACAGCACTATCTAGTCTTGGCATCTGAGTTGTCTCTACAGCCTATTATAGTTTAGCACAAGCATAAAATATTGTTCAGACAGTATGGTTAGTCTAAAAGGGAGAAATTTAACTGCTTTGAAACAGCCCTATTAGGAGACCAGCTCTCAGTTTAGCTGCAGGCAGAGAATTAATCCAGTGCCTTTTTTTAAGTTCTTAAACTACAGCCATTTATTTTTTCCTTAACTAAATGCCCTTTTCGTTTTGAAGGATGTAAAATTTGAATCATCATTACTAAAAGGGGTGGGTGGGTGGGGAGAGAAAGAGAAAAGGAGGGGTCAAATTGAAATGCAGCAATTGGAGGGGAAATGCAATTAAGGAATTAGGGCACATTGCAGAGTTAACAGACAAGCACAGTACACCACCAGGTTCTTACACAAATCCAAATGGAAGGGGAGACAAAATTTGTGGCATATCCTGCAAACAATTAAGTATCTGATATATATATATATATATATATATATATCCTTCATTTTTGTACATTCATCAATTACAGAGTCATTTGCCTATTGTTTTACGCATTCTTCTGTTTATCCAAAACCTAGATTGTTTCACAAAGTTCCCTATGCCTTGCCTTCACACTTCATATGATACACCAGCTGCTAATACTAGTGTCATGCCTTTACTGATCTTCCACCATTGTCCTTTGAATTTCCAAAAAGGGGATGGGAAGCAGGCCTCAGGGTGCAATCCTACCTACAGGGCTCCCACTCTGGATCAGGACCAGGGCAAAAGGTTAAAGCCATCCCCCCCCCCCCCCGTGCTGCTACCCCCATCTGGATCCACTCTCTGTGGCTGCTCTTTAACTTTTAAAAAAATCACACAAGTGCTAATTTCGTGAATAAAGGGTCACGTGTTTGGCCCTTGAGTCATTGCTGGGTTTTAGTTCCAGGTCAAGTGACCTTATACTTTCCTTACAGCCTGTGAAGATTCCACCATGCCTGTTTACATTCTCGAGAACTCAGTGTACTCATGTCGGGATAGGTACCATTTAGTTTTAGTAGTTGTAGAGCGCAATCCTCTAAAGCATCCCACAACTCCCAGTAGGTGTAGGGAGATGTAGGACTTTTTTTCTGTCTAAACATGCAGCATGTTTAGACAGAAAAAAGTCCTACATCTCCCTACATCTACTGGGAGTTGTGGGATGTTTTTCTGTCTAAACATGATAATGCGTTACATATACAATTTGCCACTCTTTGTCCAAAATGTGCTGCCAGAGCTGCCTGCCTCACTCCCCTTCCTAGTGGGGCCAGCCCTGAGGAGAGAAGGGCAGTTGGACCTTGCAGCATTGATCTCCTTGGGGGTGGAATTCTGTCAGAGATCTCCAGAGATTTAAAATATATATATCTAAAAAAGGTTTTGACATGGCTGGCTGGGGAATGCTGCGAGTTGTGGGACTTTTTCCTGTCTAAACAAGCATAGGATTGCATCCTAAAAGTGTAGAAGGAGAGGAGACTGTGTCATTTGCTCATCATATTGTCGCTATTAACAATAAGACAAAAATGCTCATTCTGAAATCATGCGGAATGATCCCATAGTCAGGGTTACTGCAAAGTGTTACTGGATCTGTTCTGTTCTTTAGGTATAGAACCCATGCTGCTTCATGTTTTGAGATTATGCTTATTTTGGCTGCAGGTATTTTTTAATAGCCTGAGAATCTCCCAGGGCCCCATTCTGTAAGTAATTTGGATTCTCCCTATAGGTTGCTTATCTTCATAGCTCTTCAGCTGTTTTCCTTGGTTTTTCCTTCATCATTAGGTTGCCATTTATCTAACCAGACTGGGAGAATTGTTTTAGTGATGACATCTTCACAGAGAGCCTATTTCAGACCAATTAAGCATCTCTCCTAATTAAAAATAAGGGTTATTTTTAAAATGTGCCAAATTTAAAATGAATTGCTCAATGGAAAGAAAATAAGGAATAAAGTGGATGAATATTTTTTCTTCCCCCCCCCACTCGATAATATTTATTTAGCCATATCTTCCATTGCAAATTAGTCATACTTAGAGTAGACCCATTGAAATCAATGGGATTTAAATTTTGCATGCCCAACTTAAATCCCATGGATTTGAATGGGTCTGCTATGAGTATGACTACATGCGATGCAACCCCCATGAGAACTTGTCCATAGCTGAAGCTCTCTGGGCGGTTTACAACAATCAGTAAAAAACACAAATAAGAAATAAGAATGGTAGTAAGGGAGCCAATTGGGAGTGTTTCGCCTGCCCCACCATCTCTCCAACTGGGGAAAGTGCAGGGCAGGCAAAGCGGCTCCACTGCGATGTCATCGTTGGGGACCCAGCTTTGCTGCATACATGGTTAACTTTCCCCAGATATAGAGAGCCTACATGCAGCAAAGCCAGCCCAGGTCCCAACTGAAGGGCTAGTTGGAGGAGCTCCAGCTGGTGTTTCAGCTGGGGACCGAATGATGTCAGGGGGTATGGCCCCACCCCCCTGCCATAATCTGGCCCATGGATGGCTCATGAGGGTCATTTGACTAATCACTCAGATACAGTTCCGCACCCCGGATTAAAATAACTTTAAGCAGTATTTGCTGCCATCATGGCAAAGTGGTGGTGGTGCAGGTATTTTCCGGGGCCACCTCACCCACAATGCCTTGCCTTTAGAAAAGACCTCCACCTCAGAAAATAGCATTGAAGGGTGAGTAATAGACACTGACATCTAAAGGAGAAGCTGGCCCTGGACAATTCGAGACTGCCTGCACTACCGCCACTAATGCAGCCACAAAACAATAAAACAAGGCAAGCCTGGGGTGGGTGATGGTGGAGGTAGCATGCAGCAAAATGTCTTTCACCAGCCCTGGATCTGTAAATGCCTGAGGTGGGCAGAAGCTAGATCTGGATCTACTGGTAGATCTCTGAGTGATTTGCAATAGATTCCCAATAGTTTAACAATAGAAGCAATAAAATGACTCCACCCGACCCTACATTATACTGCTGAAATGAAGAAAACTTGGAGTAGCCAGGAGTGGGTTTTTGTGTGGAACTGAATGGACTGTGAGCTCCATTCAGTTCCATTACTCAGAAAAAAATATTGGGATCAGAATTCTTTCATTGAAGGTGTATGTCTTTTGCACCAGGCCCTAGTTGGTGAATCTCGAGGTTCTAGTAAAAAAGAAAGTCAATCCTGAAGTCTGCCCACCCTTGATATATACCACCCTCAGCCTTTTGGAGAAAGGGTGAAATAGACATGATTTAAAAAAAAAAAAAAGTGCAAGTGGATTCACACAATGTAAATCTGTGTGAACCTTTCAATTGAGGTTCCACTGAAATTTGGCTTCTAGGGGCCTTTTCACACATTATGCAAAGGGAAACCCGGGTTTGCCCCATGTAGAGGTTTTCTACCCGAGGCTGCTAATTGGCTGTTAATTCATTGTATATACTCTCGGTTTTGTCACAGAATTGAGATCCAAGCACTACACAAAGAGCTTTTCCTTTCCTGCTTTTCTGCTACATAACCTCTAGGTGGCACTGTGGTGTAGCAAAGTAGCAGAAATACTCAAGGGAAAAAAGCCGTTTCTTTCACCTTCACAATTCAATGTCACATTTTCCCTGATCTAAAAAAAAAGTGCTCTTTAGACACAGAAGTGCAGCTGGAGGGTCACGACGTTGTCCAAAGAACTCATAAACAACTGTGAGTACAATAAATGCCTCATGTAGAAAAGCCCATAGAGTCAAGGAGTGGCTGGCATTCTGTCACAGCTCCCTGACAAGTGACCCTAAGATAGCCTTCCCCAGCCTGGTGCCCTCCAGATATGTTGGAATGCAGTTCCCATCATTCCCAGCCAGCATGGCCAACACATCTGGATGGCATCAGATTGGGGAAGGCTGCCCTGTATGTTAGCTTATATGTTACAAAGAAGCTGAAAAAGCAGAAGCTTCTTCTAGTTCTCTTGTCCTGAGTGCACGTGTAAGCCATGTTTCCCAAACGGTGTCTTCAGAAACAGGGAAAGATGGTGTGTCAGTCCCTTGCACTTCTTCTACGGCCATTTCTTGATCCTATTTGAGCTGGCTCCTGGTATTTCAGTTTATTAGACAACCGCACACGCAGTCACCCAAACAGGATACATTGTCAGATCAGTTTGAAAAGTAACTTCTTAAATATTGAATTGTCCCCAATCTCTGGTGTCACTGCTCGTTGATTAGTTTAAGGGTTGTGCTCCATTTGTTTAACAACCTCCCTGACACTGAACAAACAACCAAGGAAAGGGAGGAATTTGCAAAAGAGGAGAGAGAGAAAACAAATACAGGGCAAGGACAAACCGGTCTGCAAAATAGGAAGAAGGATCCCATTAAAAATGACAAAATAATGCCGTTCTTAAAATGAAGTCTATGGACATTGGCTTATCTGCATTCAAATAAGACTTGAAACCAGAGGAAAGTTAAAAGTTTTCATTAGCAGTACAGTGATAGCTCTTAATTAGAATTCCTGAAGCATATTAAATGGTATTTAGTTTCTACCTCAATGCATCATTTTCTGCTAAATAATTGATCACAGCACGGAGATTGTGTTTGTGGAATTTAAGAAAGTGATTAGGCCGGAGAACATTTTGGAAAGAGGGAAGAGGGGGAATTACATCAATAGCATAAGTGTTATGTCAGCATGACTCAGTGAGTAACATTTTCTGCTAGGCCATAAGGATTGTGGGATTGACCAGATGGGCCCAGACACCTGAGGTGCTTCCAGACGAGGCTTTTACTCATAGCCTTCCCATGTTTTCCCATCGCTTCTTCCACCTTTTCTCTTACCACAGATAATCTGTTAAGAAAGAAAAGATGGAATAACTGTGCAATAACTGCCCAATGCCTTCTCAGTCATAGCTTTAGGTGCCCTCTGTCTGCAAGCACCCTTGAATTGAGAGAGCCAGTGGGGCATAGCAGGTTAGAGTGTTGGACTGGGACTCGGGAGATCCGGGTACTAGTCCCCACTTGGCTATGAATCTCACAGGGTGACTTTGGGCCAGTCACCGACTCCCAGCCTAACCTACCACACAGGGTTGTTGTGAGGATAAAATGGAGAGGAGGACAAGTATTATATACGTCACCTAGGGTTCCTTGCAGGAAAAAAGGCAGCAGGATATAAATTGAATGAATGAATGAATTGGACTTCCGTATACATTCCAAGCATCGTCTATGAGTTGTGAGTAACCATCCCTGCTTCCAGGAAGCACCATAATGATATTACAGGCCTGTGGCTCACGCTGGCTCAGCTTGTCTGAGCGTGGAAAGCTAAGCAGGGTCAGGCCTGGTTATTACTTGGATGGGAGACCCCTCCTCTAGTTTCCTGCTTTGAGCAGGGGGTTGGACTTGATAGCCTTGTAGGCTCCTTCCAACTCTATGATCTATGAAATCTATGAAATCTCTTCCTGTTGTGAAGTATCAGAGCATATTAGAATCCACTAAGGCTGCAAATCCTATAGCGAGTTACCTGGGAGTAAGTCCCATTGAACTCACTCTTACACATGAACAGGCATCTATAGGATTGCATTATTGCTCTACTTCAGCTGTCCCTATCCTGGTGTCCTCCAGATGTTCTAGACTCCAACTCCCATCAGCCCCAGCCAACATGGTCAGTGGTCAGGAATGCTGGGAGTTGCAGTCCAAAACACCTGAAGGGCACCAGGTTAAGGAAAGCTGCTCTACTTTCCTTCTGTGAATTTCCTAAATATAATTTATCTTAGGATCCAAGTACCTACCTGATTTTGATCAATGAAGTATTAAGCTCCTTTTCTATAGTTTAGAGCAGCCTTCCCTAACCTGGTGTTTAGGACTTCAACTCCCATCAGACCCAGCCAGCATGGCCAATGGTCAGAAATCCTGGGAGTTGTGGTCCAAAATATCTGGAGAGCACCAAGTTGGGCAAGGTTGGTTTAGACAGATAAACATGCACCTCTCATGCTTAAAGACCAGAGATATGTTCTCTGATTGGCAGGATTTCTCTCTGCATCACTTGTACAGCTCATATTTCCTCACCACTCATTACATGTTGTGAAATGAATGTTTTCTTTGATTAATAGGTACAATGTCTTCTAAAACCTGTAACGATTTAGGCTTTGGGTAAATATTCCACACCCAACTGACATTTAAAATTTTGATTTGTTTATATTCTAAGTTAATTATATGCTGTTGTGTTTGAAACAGTGTAGGTAGAAAACTTTATACTTCCATCACTTCATAATAAAGACAATAATTATATTATAATCTATGGAACCCAGTTCTATAAATGTTCATTAAAATAGCCACTGGCAGACGGAGCCCTACATGTTCCTTCATGATTTGTTACATAGTGCATCTTTCTTTCTTTTTTTATACTCTCGTTATATGTTATTAAATTTTTGCTGGATTCATAAATTAAGCATTTAATTTGGCATGTTTATGAAATTAAACATTTGCACACTGACTTTAATATGTGCCTCTCTCTTTTCGGTGGATATGCATGCATTAATAAGTCTCATGCATTTGTTGGGATTGCACACAAGTATGTGTGTGTGTGTGTAGATAGATAGATGATAGATTGATCTGATGTCTGTTAATCAGAATGAAGAGAATTGGGTGATTGTTTAGATCAGGCCTGCAGAAGTTGTGACCAATCTAAGTGTGGAGAAAGCCTAACACAAGTCTGCACACACACACACACACACACACACACAGTTTTCACCCAAGGGAGGGGGCGAGGAAGGGGGGATGAAGTCACAGGAGAAGTAGCCAGACAGACCGTCATCCCCAACAAAGAAGAGTCTCGGTGGAGATCCACAAAACCAAGGAAGGACCATCAAGAACCATCAAACTATCAGGGCAGTCTCAAAGAGCTGTAAAGTACCAGTACGTCACCTTCTTCCCGGGCAGGAATAAGCCCACCTGATACGAAGGGGCAGGCATAAGCCCCCACCTGACCTGAAGGGGGGGGAGAGCAGGAACTCAGGGGTAGAAAACCCCTCTCCCTTCCGGTAAAGGGTTGTTGGGAACCCAGGGTACTTCGGGGCCAGATTCGTCCTCCAAGCGGCAGCCGGAGTAAGCCATTCTCATCCCCGGATCGGCCGACCCGGAGCCAGGCTGAAACTGACTAGCGTAAAGTCTCTGATCTGAGGTAATTGACCAGATTCAATCCGCTAGCCTAAGAGCCTGTTTCATTGATGAACGCAGGGGTCAACTAAGGTTGTGTTGACATTGTAGTATTCCTGGAAGGCTGTTAGTTCCGCTCTGTGTTTTGTGTAAACAAATAAAAGCCTTATTTGGTCATTTAAAGGGCTTCGGTTTCCTCTTGTGCGCGAAAGCCTCTCAGGTGGTCGCCAGCGCTCGTACGGGCTGTAACTCAGTGCCGGTTAACCCGTTAAGCGCCGAACTCACGCATAGGATCCAGGTGGTGATCCTTCACATGGTGGCAGACGACGGGACAATTGGAAACCACAATTAACAGACGGAACTAACAGGGTCTAGGGCAGGCTAGCGGATTGCTGGAAAGCGCTCAGACCAAAGTAATGAATAGCCTGAGCCAGGAACAGCTGGAGCTAGGGAGCAGCCCAGAGACCCCAACCAGAGAAGGGAGCCAGGTCTCCACAATGGAGTGGGTAGTGCGGCCGAAGATTGCAAACCAGGAGGGGGGGAGCCCCCTCATCCTTGCTGGCGGGGCAGGAACCCAAGCAATGGGGTAGCCCCAGCCTTACAAGTAGCCTCAGGAGAAGCGAGAGGAGGGACCCCGAGTTAGAGGAAGACCTCGACGGAGGGGTTGCTGGTGGGGCCATAGGAGGAGGAGGTTTAGATGCCCTCTTCCCCCAACTTAATTGGCAGCAGACCAGGGAGGTGATGCGACATCAACAAGAGATGATCCAGCATCAGCAAGCGGCGCTGCAGATGCAGCTGGAGTTGGCCAGGCTGACCGCGGGCGCCGGACAGGGGGGATCCCCTACACCCCAGAGTGGGAGCATTCCGACCCCTAAATGGGACCAGAAGCAATTCCCCACCTACAAGCCCGGGCAGGACGTGTTGATCTTCTTCATCCTGTTCGAAGCTGCCTGCCTGGAGCAGAAGGTGCTGGACAATTTGAGAATGTCTGCCTTGAGGACTCAGGTCAGCGGGGAGCTGGCTGATCTCCTGGGTATTCACACCCAAACTGCCCCCTTGGACTATGTGGCATTCAAGGAGGCTGTGAGGGAGAGGTTTGCCCTCACAGCCGAACATTGTCACCGTAAATTTCGTTACGGGCAGCCTTCCCCAGGGGACACATATGCCTCCTGGATGGCGCACCTGGGGCAGGTTTGGGATGCGTGGATTGGGGCCACCGGGAAAACCACTTTGGCGGAGGTGCGAGAACTCATGATCCAGGAACAATTTTGTGCCACTATCCCAGAGGATTTGGCTATGGCGGTGAGGGACCAGGACCCCCCAAACTGTCGGGAGATGGGCAAGTTGGCAGACCAAATGGGGCTGTATCAGCAGCCCAAAGGAGTGAAGGGGGGCAACCTCAGTCGTGGCGGGGCCAGAGGGAGCGCGGAGAAGGGCAACCCCAAACCTCGGGAGGGAGCCCCAAGCAAGCCCAAAGAGAGCCCCAGCACCAGTGGCTGTTTTTACTGCAAGGAACCGGGTCACCTCAAGAGGAGTTGCCCCAAGCTCCTCACGAAGAACCGCAACTCCAAAACATCCCCGGGCAAGGTGGGAAGGATGCTCGCTCCAGAGTCCCGCGAACCGGAGGAACACGAGGAGGATCAGCAATCAATCTCGTCCCTAGAGGAGGAAGTAGAGGATGCAGCGTGGCCCCTGATGAGTGGAGGACAGCATTCCCTTGGGGCCATCTCGCAAGCATCCCTGATGCGCATTGCCTCGCCAGAGCAACTGCGTTGGAGCCAGAGCAAATTCTATGAGTCCATCTCTGTGAACAATGTTTCCCATGTGGGGTATAGGGACACCGGGGCGGACATAACTGCTTTACCTCGGAGTAAGGTAAAGAAGAGACAGCTGTTAAAAGGGCGTACCTGTGCCATAAAGCCCTATAACTCCCCCAACATAGCTGTTCCCCTTGCCCGGGTCTGGGTCAAGTACAAGGGATGGGAAGGGAAGGTGGATGTTATAGTACATGGACAACAAGAATGGGGGATCATCATTGGGAACGACATTGCATTCCGGGCTGCCCAGGTCAAGGTGGGGGTGGTGACACGACGTCAGGCCAAACAAGCCCCTGCCCCACAGCCTCCCAGCCCCTCGACCCCCCATCCCAGTCGCGGTAAAGTGACCCCGGCAACCAACTGTTCTCTGCCGCTCCCCTCTGCTTCGGTGGGGGAGGAGGACCAAGGGGGGTTCGCCCCAATGGCCCGAGATTTTGGGGCTCAAAAGGTGTTCCAGGAGGAGCAGCAGCGCGACCCGTCCCTCCGAGAATGCCGGGATCGGGCCGGTCAAGTGTTGGGGGCAGGGGACCAGTCAGAACAGTTTTTGTGGGAAGCAGGAGCCCTTTACCGAGAGTTCTGCCCAAAAACCGAACCGGGTCCCCAGCCAAAGAAAAGACAATTAGTTGTACCTGCAAGGTACCGCCAGGCTGTGCTGCAGTTGGCCCACGACATAGCGTGGGGAGGTCACTTGGGACAGAAATGGACATTAGCCAGGGTGACAGAGGGGTTTTATTGGCCCATGGTGGCAAATGAAGTCCAAGAATATTGCCGGTCCTGCGATGTCTGCCAGCGGGTGGGGCATAACCGGGACCACCCGAAAGCCCCCCTTCAACCCCTACCCATTGTGGGCACCCCTTTTGAAAGGTTAGGGTTGGATATTGTGGGACCCTTGAATCCCCCCACCAAGACGGGGAAGAAGTTTATACTGACTGTTGTTGACTTTCCCACTCGCTACGCCGAGGCTTTTGCCCTAGCCTCCATCTCCGCTACCAGCCTGGCTAAGACTCTCCTTTCTCTTTTCGCCCGCCTAGGAATGCCCCACACGGTGGTTTCGGACTGTGGCACGGGATTCGTGTCCAAATTGTTTTTTAAAAATGTGGGAATTGAAGTGTGTGGAGCATCTGAATTCGGTGCCATATCATCACGAGACAAATGGGCTGGTGGAACGTTTCAATCAGACTCTTGAGAAAATGATCAGAGCTTAAGCGGCTAAGCACCCCGGGACTTGGGATCAAGCTCTCCCGGTACGCGAACCTGTTGTTCGCGTACCGGGACTCCCCCCAGGAGAGCCTGGGATTCTCCCCCAACGAATTGATGTTTGGGAGGGAGCTAAGGGGACCTTTGGCTCTGTTACGGGCGGAATGGGAGGGGGTTGCCGCAGAATCTTCCATGCCGGTGCATACCTTCATGCAGCACCTCCAAACTGTCCTTCGGGAGGTGCGGGAGATGGCACAACAGCATCTCGGAGCAGCACAACAGCGGCAGAGCGCGTGGTACAACCGGACGGCTGTGTCACGGACTTTTGAAGTGGAGGACCAGGTGTTGGTACTGCGCCCCCAAAAAACGGACAAATTGTGCTTGAAATGGGAGGGTCCGGGGACCGTGATTGGAAGGTCGGGGGAGGTGAACTATCAAGTGGCTTTTCCTGGACAGCCGGGGAGGCAAAAGGTATTTCATGTGAATATGTTAAAATTGTATGTGGAATGGGGGACGAAGGTGGGGGGAGTGCAGGAATGTGTGGACCAGGGAACCCCTGACGGGGATTTGTTGGCCGAATGGGGGGAAGGGGGAGGAATGGATGAGATCCAACTGTCCCCCTCTCTGTCGGAACAGCAGCGGCGGCAGATTATCCAGGTCTTAGAAGACTTCCAGCCTATGTTCTCTGACCGTCCGGGATGCACCACACTCACACAACATACCATTGACACGGGGAATAGCCCCCCTATACAGTCCCTACCCTACCGGGTGGTGGGGCCCCATGCCCAGGTCATTGCCGATGAAGTCCAAGCCATGCTGGACCTTGGAGTCATTGTCCCCAGCTCTAGCCCCTGGTCCTCCCCTATAGTGTTAGTAGCCATGAAAGATGGGGGTGTTCGGTTCTGCGTAGATTACCGAAAAATAAACAAAGTGACTGTCCCTGACCCATACCCCATTCCCCACAAGGATGTGCTGTTGGAACGGCTAGGGGGGGGGGCAAGTACATTACTACCCTGGACCTGACGAAGGGTTATTGGCAGGTCCCGCTCGATTCGGATGCTGCCTTGAAATCCGCTTTTGTGACCCACCTGGGGTTATTCCAATTCACCACCCTCCCCTTCGGAGTCCGGAACGGTCCAGCTACCTTCCAGAGGCTGGTGAATGGGATGCTGAATGGGCTGGGGGAGTTCGCCTGTGCATATCTGGACGATATAGCCATTTTTAGCTCCACCTGGGAGCAGCATTTGCAACATGTCCGCCAGGTATTTCAGAGGATTCAGGACGCCGGGCTGACTGTGAAGGCAAAAAAGTGCCAGGTCGGGCGGGGGGAGGTAGAGTATCTTGGACATAAGGTGGGGGGAGGTAGTGTCAAGCCCCTAGAAGCCAAGATAGAGTCGGTTCGCACCTGGCCCCAACCCCAGACGAAGAAGCAGGTTCAGGCTTTTTTAGGGCTGGCTGGCTATTATCGTAAGTTTGTGCCCCATTTTAGCCAGCTAGCCGCCCCCCTGACAGATTTGTGCAAGAAGCGGCAACCCGTTAAGGTCCAGTGGTCCGCCGCTTGCCAAGCAGCGTTCGAGGGATTAAAAGCCTGCTTGATGGCAGCCCCTGTGCTGCAAGCACCAGATTTTGAAGCCCCTTTTGTCCTGCAGACGGATGCCTCGGAAGCAGGGATGGGAGCCGTCTTGCTGCAGGAGCGGCCAGGGCAAGGGCTGTGCCCTGTCGCCTATCTGAGCAAAAAACGTTTACCTCGGGAGCGGAACTTGGCCACTGTCAAGAAAGAATGCCTGGCAATAGTGTGGGCAGTGACCAAGCTTCGCCCCTATCTGTGGGGCCGCCGGTTCCTGTTGCAGACCGACCATTCCCCTTGTGTTGGCTGGATAGGGTGAAGAGGTCCAACCAAAAGTTGTTGCGGTGGAGTTTAGCCCTGCAGGATTTTGATTTTTCAGTAGAACACATCAAGGGCAAGGACAACATCGTGGCAGATGGGTTGTCCCGGGCTTTCTCAGTAGGAGACAGTTAGATGGGGATTGGGGTGGTGGACCCCAATGCCATCTTTTCCCAAATGGGGGTGTGTGGAGAAAGCCTAACACAAGTCTGCACACACACACACAGTCTTCGCCCAAGGGAGGGGGCGAGGAAGGGGGGATGAAGTCACAGGAGAAGTAGCCAGACAGACTGTCATCCCCAACAAAGAAGAGTCTCGGTGGAGATCCACAAAACCAAGGAAGGACCATCAAGAACCATCAAACTATCAGGGCAGTCTCAAAGAGCTGTAAAGTACCAGTACGTCACCTTCTTCCCGGGCAGGAATAAGCCCACCTGATACGAAGGGGCAGGCATAAGCCCCCACCTGACCTGAAGGGGGGGAGAGCGGGAACTCAGGGGTAGAAAACCCCTCTCCCTTCTGGTAAAGGGTTGTTGGGAACCCAGGGTACTTCGGGGCCAGATTCGTCCTCCAAGCGGCAGCCGGAGTAAGCCATTCTCATCCCCGGATCGGCCAACCCGGAGCCAGGCTGAAACTGACTAGCGTAAAGTCTCTGATCTGAGGTAATTGACCAGATTCAATCCGCTAGCCTAAGAGCCTGTTTCATTGATGAACGCAGGGGTCAACTAAGATTGTGTTGACATTGTAGTATTCCTGGAAAGCTGTTAGTTCCGCTCTGTGTTTTATGTAAACAAATAAAAGCCTTATTTGGTCATTTAAAGGGCTTCGATTTCCTCTTGTGCGCGAAAGCCTCTCAGGTGGTCGCCAGCGCTCGTACGGGCTGTAACTCAGTGCCGGTTAACCCGTTAAGCGCCGAACTCACGCATAGGATCCAGGTGGTGATCCTTCACACTAAGCATAGCCCAAAGTTTGATAAGGATCAGACCATATGCTGTAAGTTGCTGCTACCCTGCACTTCTTTATTGTCTCTTCCCTGTATTATCTAATACAAACAATAGCCTGGTTTACCCATTAGCCAATCCATAATTTAGCATACATGCACTGCCCCCTTCTCCTCTGGCGCAGCCACAGGGGGGATATCAAAAGCATCTGCTTCTGTTTTCAACTGACCATGGTTTGTTGTTCTAGCCAACCTGGGAACTGTAGATAGTGTTAACTATTATTATTATTATTATTATTATTATTATTATTATTATTATTATTATATTATTATATTTATTTCTAAAACTCCTTTTTCCCAATACTGGGACAGCACTGTCTCTGCCCGCCCATACCCATGCCAGCCAATGATGTGAGAAGGGGTCAAGGCGATGTGTAGCGCAGTGATGTCACACATCACACATTGCTAGTATGAAAGGTCAGACAAGAAAGACAGAGTAAAGCAAACACGGAGAAGTGACACCTCCGTGCTTCTTACAAAAATGGAGTTTGGTCCTAAGCCTCCAGTTTTTTGTTTGTTTGTTTTTTTGCTATCTTTGTGGATGTGCAAAAGCAGTGCGCTTGTCAAGCAGCTGGCAGGCCACGATCCATGGCTAGTGAGGATTGTGTTCAGCTTGGTGAGTCTCAAGCTGTGCAATCTGGTTTATATCAAGAAAGCTCTACAGATGGAAGCAGTACAAAGAATTCCACCACTTTGGATGTAGCCCTCTTTACTCACATGGAGGACTCTCGTGTGTAGAAGGAGTGGCTGTGGCTCAGTGGTAGAGCACATGCTTTGCATGCAGGTTCAGTCCACAGCATCTCCAGCTGAGGCTAGGAAGAAGAAGTCCTGCCACTCAGTGTCGACAAAACTGGGCTAGATGGACCAATGCTCTGAGTCAGTCTAAGGCAGCTCCTGACGCTGCTATGAGTGGGGCTGTGCTGCTGGGCCAACCTCTGACATCATGCTGCCAAGCTGGACTGCCCCCCCTCCCAAATCTCAGTGACACAGATCATGTGCGAAGAGGGCTTACTGCAGGGGTCCCCAACCTTTTTGGACCTGTGAGCACATTTGGGAATTTGAGACACTGCTGTGGGCACCACCACAAAATGGCTCCAATGGTGCATATGGCTAGTGAGATAATGGCTGCCATGGGGGCCTGGCTAGTCAAGTGATGTGGTGGGGGAGAGAGATAATGAGGCTAGAGGCTGGGAGGGAGGGGGAAATGGAAAGAGTTGCTTCCTGGCCTGCCCAGTCTTCTTCCATCCACCCAGACCTTTCTCCTTTGCTCTCTGTCTATCTCTCCATTCCCAGGCCCAGCCTCTAGCCTCGCTCTCTCTTTCTTCCTCTGTCCCTAGCCTTCTTTCTGTCCCTTCCTAGCCCCTAGCCTCACTCTTTCTCTCCCACTCGCCCCTTTATCTTGCTGTTTCTCTCCACTCCCAGCCTCTAGCCTGGCTACTACTCTCCCCATATGTCTGGTGTGCCTTCATGTGCACAGTTGGGGGCGGGGAGTGTGGGGGCGAAGCAGCATCAGCCTCTCTCTGCATTTTTTTATTTGTTCCACTGTTCTGGCACATACATATAGGATCTCCTCAGGAAAATGGCTGCAGGGCAGTATCTCCCACATGGTTTTGGTGTCAAGGGGAAGGGCCAGCCTCCTTCTTTGGTATTTCCAAACGCTGGCATTTATGAACACTTTCAAATGATGACAGTTTCTAGGAGGCATCAGGGGAATTAGTTGGGAGTCATGATGTCCTTATGTGAATTTCCTGCAGATTAGTAATAAATTATAATGCTATGTTTGTCTACCAGCTGCCTTAATTCAGAGGTTTTCTAATTTCCCTGCAGTGCACCAAAGGTCTAGCCCAACTCCAATGCTGAGGATATTTTGGGACACCTTTTCTTACGTGAGGCCAGTCACTGCTTCAAATTACATGTGACAGTGGCAGACCTGCTTAAGCAAACAAACAAACTTAGCTTTGCGTCCCTCTATAATAATAAAAGATGATGCATGTCTGTCTGCCTCTCCATCTGTCCATCGGTGCCATAGCGCCAAGACTGTAAAAAGCCTAGACACCTGAAACTCAGCAAGCGTAGTAAAGGGACCCTAGGGGTGTGCACATCAGGGTAATTTTGTTTTAAAAACTCATTAATTATTTTAAATGTGTCCATGTGGTTGAAGCCTGCAGTAACATCTTCTGGACTACAACTCCCATTACCCCCAGTCTTTGCCCATGTGCTGGTTGGGGATGATGAGGGTTGTTGTCCAACTTGGGGGAGGCTGCTGTACACGGTTGTACATATTTTTGTACACCAGTGTAGGAAAAATGTCATGTGTGAAGCAGCCTGAAGTGCTGTCTCTAATAAGCACAATGTCTATCAGTGGAGGCGTGCCATGCATCCACAGAGCAACGTGCGACTTGCTCTAGGTTGACTGATTAGCTGACGAAGCTCTACTAATTAGGTCTCATTTATCTTCAGACCTGCTGAGACCTTCTGAAACAAAGCAACCACATAAGGAACCGGCCAGTGGTTAGTCAACAGATAATTACACACAGGAAACCTATTGTTGCAAAAAATGGGGTTGAGAAATATAACCAAACAGAACCTCATTCTCTTCAAAAAGTAGTTCATATATAGATGAAGGACTTTTGAGGTGGTTGCAGGTTGTCCCACGAGCAAATTATTATTATCTTACAGCGTTGGCTCTGCCTCCTACCCACACTTCTGGGTCCAAATTAGCTGCCCATTAGTTCCTTGCTATCTAACATGCAAATGTTTTCCTTCTTTAAAAAAAAAACAACAACTTTGCATTTTTACCCATCTGTAGATTTTCAGCACCACCTAGTTGCCAGATGTTATATTTTGTTATTTTTCTGTGCTGTTCTTGTATGGCTCTCTCCACACCACTATGAGATTGGAGGGGCTCATGGCAAGTGAAACTGACAGAAGGTCATTTCGATCAGTGCCTAAATGGTTGCCATACATGAGAAGGAAAAATAGCAAGAGCCATCATTTGGACCATATCTGGTCAATAAATCTTCGGAACACATTACCAGCTGAAGTCCGGCAGGCCGCATCACCACAGGCCTGTAGGAAAGCCCCAAAGATCCATTTGTTTTCTTCAGATTTTTCTTCAGTTATGTTTTCTTGGGCTGCTGATGGCTTTTAGCTGCAATGTTCTATTGGATTTTAGTATCTTTGGGGGCTGAATGTTTGTTTTCTTATTGTCACTGGCCTTTTATCATCTTTTTTTTTTAATCCTGGAAGCTGCCTTAAGAGGTTTTTGACCCTAAAAGGCAACCTAAACATATTTTAAATAAAATTAAAATAATATTTTTTATTTTTATGAGAGAGAGAGAGAGAGAGAGAGAGAGAGAGAGAGAGGCATTAGCCTGAGGGAGTTGGACTTTTATACCTTGGCTGCAGTCCCAATATATCTACTTATCTGGAAATAAATTCCATTGAACTCAGTGGGGCCTACTTCTGAGTAGACATGTATAGCAGGGGTGGGGAACCTCAGACCCAGGGGCCAAATCTGGCCCTCCAGGGATCCCCAGAAGGCCACGCCCATTCCCCTGGCCCCACCCACCTTTCCCCCACCCACCAATCATTTGGAGGTTTCCCAGCTTTTCTGTAGTTTTTCCCCAGTCTGAAAGGTTGAAATGCCTCTCCTAAGGCTTAGTTACTGGCAGTGAGAGCTTTAAGCTACAATATGCTGGCATATATATAGATAGATATATAGATATATAGATATATATATATAGTACTTTTGTATTTTTTGCCACATCCCTTTTCCCCTTCAGCCTGCCCCTGTTGCGTTCAGCACCAACTACCACTGGAATGTGGCCCCCGAGAGCTTCTCTAAAATTGAATTTGGTCCTCAGGCTGAAAGAGGTTCCCCATCCCTGCTGTACAGGATTGCACTCTATGTACTGAAATTTTGACCAAGCAGGAAACAAAGGAAGAAAGCAAGGAATGGGAGAGATAGAGCTAGCAAGAGAGAAACATGAGTTAGTGCAAATGTGTGTACTTGATTCTTGGTTCAGTTACGCAACAAGAAGAATATCTGTCCAGTTTAAATAACCACAGAATCCTGACTTACTTGTGTAAATGCTCGTCCACCTACCTCCTATTGCCACACATTTGCCAGTCAGTCATAAACCAGATGACACTTAGGGTACAATCCTATGCATGTTTAGACATAAAGGAAGTCCTACAACTTCCAGCATCCCCCAGCTGGCTGGAGGATGCTGGGAGTTGTAGGACTTTTTTCTGTCTAAATGTAAATAGGATTGCGCCCTTAGATGCCTCTATCCACTGCAGGTAAGGCCACAGCAAAAAAATTGCAGGCATTCAGCACTGTTCATAGCTGCCTCTTCTGCAGTAAGATCTATCTCACATTTTGGGGTGTAACATGCTCAGCCCTGTGATAGCTCACAGAATAGCTGACATATCCAATTAATGTAAAGTCATTTTTGAAGAACTATGATTTTGGCAAAAATGATCCTCCAGCTGGGCTATTTATACCTTAAAAGAGACAAAATTGCATAACATGTTTGCAGTTTTGTTAATTTTTTTATTATTATTATTCCGGTGGTTCATATCGTCTTTTGTGTGACAGTGCAAATTATTTTGAAAGCATCCTGGGGACTGTCACTCCACTTTTGTTGACAGTGAAAGTGGGAAATTAATTTGAACGGAGCAGCTGATGATAACAATTTCACTGACTTACTCTGTATTGCCAGATCCAGCGAGACAGACATCTTCCTTGTCATGTCGTTGAAGAACTTAACACTCTACAGTGGATGGTGGGTACATTAAAAAAGAAAAAAGACCATTGGTTGGCTATTATAAATGCTCTCGCTGTTTCACAGCAGTCCGTATATCTGCGGTTCCACAGATGCCAGTGCAGAGAACCGATTCAGCTAATTTTGTGGAGAGATAGAATGAATATATTAAAACAAAGATTTGCCCTGGGACTCAAATAGAAAACATGCTCCTTCAACTTAGAAGTCAGTCTCTCTCAGCCTAATCTACCTCATAGGGTTGTTGTGAGGATAAAATGGGGGGGGGGCATGCCTGCTTTATATGGAGTTCCAGGGCCAGCCCAAGTACAGAAGCTGATCGGACTGGCAACTGGATCTTACTTTGACACTGAAGAGGGCAACAGGCTAGCTCAGGGGACACAGGGCAGCTGATATACACAGCTCTGTCCTCCAACATCTCACCACCCTTCTCCACACACACCCAGCATCTGCCACCTGAGGTGGCTGCCTCATTCTCTCTACCTGAGAGCCAGTATTGCGTAGTGGTGAGAGTGTTGGACTGGGACTCAGGAGATCCTGGTTCCAGTCCCCGCTCAGCCATGAAGTGCACTGGGTGCACTTTGGGCTAATCACTGATGCTCAGCCTAACCTACCTCAGGGTTGTTGTGATGATAAAATGGAGAGGAGGAGGTTCATGTAAGCCACCTTGGGCTCCTTGGAGGGAAAACAGTGGGATAGAAATGTAATAACGAAGAAATAATGGTAGGATGGCCCTACGGGGGTCCCTTATAGATCTCCTATCCAGGCACTGACCAGGGTATTTTCAGCAAGGTTCAGACCAGGCTCTGGGACCAACTTGTTCTTTTTCCCTTGCTGAGCTTCACTTCATTCAAGCCACTTTAAGAGTCCTGGTTGGCCATTAGACAAGGTATAAAGGTGAAACAGTAAATACATAAATGGTTTCCCCTCTTTTCCTTATGCATCAGGTCTGTTGCACCATAGTGTTGTTTTGTACCCTTGTGCTATTAGATTACTATGTTTATGATTATGTACTATTTCAAATAGCCTTTCAAGACCATAGCCTTCCTGAGGCGGCTTACAGCATAAAAACAATGCAAGCATATTAATAAAATCATATATCAAATTACTACAATACTATTCTATCAATCATACTAAAGTGGCCATTTGTGTTGCAGTATATTATAAATGGAGCCTATTTTTCTGCCATTGAGGCTGCCAATAAGTCTGCCTGTGATGAATTCTGTCTGTGAGTTTATCCTTGCCAGCCATATCAAATGCTTGTAAGTTGTAAGCACATTCCATGATTATGGGCTAACTGCATATTTCTGAGGACACACATTCATTCATTCATTCATTCATTTCAATGTTTTTATTGCCATCTTTCCGTAAAATGTTCAAAGTAACTTATGATATTTATTTATTTATTTATTATATTTATACCCCACCTTTTTTCCCTGCAAGGAACCCAAAGTGAATTACATAATCCGCCTCCTCCTCTCTGTTTTATCCTCACAACAACCCTGTGAGGTAGGTTAGGCTGAGAGTTGGTGACTGGCCCAAAGTCACCCAGTGAGTTTCATGGCCGAGCGGGGACTAGAACCCAGATCTCCCGAGTCCCAGTCCAACACTCTAACCACTATGCCACACTAGCGTAATTTAAGAAATACCTGTGGCTCACGCTGGCTCAGCTTGTCTGAGCGTGGAAAGCTAAGCAGGGTCAGGCCTGGTTATTACTTGGATGGGAGACCCCTCCTCTAGTTTCCTGCACTGAGCAGGGGGTTGGACTCGATGGCCATGTAGGCTCCTTCCAACTCTATGATCTATGAAATCTATGAATTTAAAAGCATATAATTTTAAAAAACAGTTGCAAAAAACCATAGCACCATGTCAATGCAAGGAAAACAGACACCGCAGACAAAAATAAGTCCTTTAGTATAGCCCTGGATCAGCTGAAGGGCTAACTTGAAAGGCCAGAGTGTGTCTTGTTCTTTGTTATAATTTTTTTAAAAAAAAATTAATTCCACGAAGAGAAGTACAGTATAAGCAGGAAGTGCATAGTTCTAAGAGCAGTGGAGGCTAGTAGCTCCAATGTCAGTGGGGTGGTGTATCCACTCTGGACTTTAATGGAGCTATCTGTGGTGCTGAACCCTAACCCCAAAATAGGTTCATCACCATGGACAGCTCCTTAAATGTTCAGATGGCAACCCAGAGTGGACACACTGCCCCACTGACATTGGAGCCCCCAGCCTCTACTGTCCATGAGTCACCATCAATACATCTCCCCCTCACCCAGCCCCACGTCACTCCCCACTCCCATAACAACAGTCCTTAAAAGTAGTACAAGAACTGGAAACTATATGGTTGGGCTCTGAACGGTCACTAGTGAAGAAGTAGACATGTGGACTTCTTTGGGGAGGTGGTACTGTATGCATGTATAATCACAATGAACAATACATGTGTTTTCTGGAAACATAAAGGGACAGCACTGCAGAAGTGAGAAGAGATAGGATGGCTGGATTTAATTTTGTCTCTGATTCACCCTGTCTGTGTGAGTGTGTGTGTAAGTATGCACATGTGTGTGTGTGTGTGTTGTACAAAAATGTTCACATTTTGAGTGGTTGGTAGCACTGGTGAGCATTTATATTTGCCACAGGACCTCCCAGGCTGGTGCATTAATTCGACTTGTATTACCAGGTCATTGACACATATCCTCTGGTGGCCTAGAAACCTCTGCAGATACTTTATAAGAAGGTTTTGCTACTCTGTAGCTATTATATTAGGTAATACTACCATGCGCTTTAGGTAGAATGGGGATAATAGCCTGCTTCAGAGCACTGTTGGCAATGAATGGAAATGACAAAGAGTTATGTCGGTATTCCACACCAAGTGTTAGGAAATGGAAAGAGTATATTAAGTAATTGGCTATTAATTAATTAATTAATGTGACCAAACAAATCAAATAATATGATGCCCTGATGAAAACTTACCCTCGGTGTGTGATACATTACTGATCAATATTGAGTAAAATAGTAAGTACTCTAGATGCAATCGCTTTTGGTATACAATTAGGTGGGGTAACCAACAACCCAAAATCTCTGCACCTCCAATGCCACTACATGCCTGAGATGCATAGCCTAAGTAAGTTGAGCATTTGCAGGCAGTAGCCTTTTTCCCACCTGGCAATTTGCACTGCAGGAGGTGTCCCAACCATGGCAGGGTTCACACTTTCCCAGAACAGTTCTGTCTTAAATTGGAAACAAGCACACAAACGTACACCTACATTTGGAACATGGGTTGCACTAGGGCTCTGAGCCACATGAAGAAACAGTCATGCAATCATTTCACTGTAGCCCCTGCCTGCAACTCAAAGCACATTTACTGGGAATTACCACAACACCTGCCAAAAAGCGGGTTCAATTATGTATGTCGGCATACAGGGGTTCCATTGCAGGTTGGTCTCTTATCCTTGGGAAACATCATCATAATACAAGAACACAAGTGTGGCATAGTGGTTAGAGTCTGCTGAATCTGACCAAAGGCCTATCTAGTCCAGCATCCTGCTTCCCACAGTGGCCAACCAGATGCCCCTGGGAAGCACAGACATATGGCTAGAGGGCAGTAGCCTTCACCCCCTGTTGTTCCCCAGTGACTTGCTACCCGTGATCCTGGAGGTTGCATATAGCCATCATGACTCATAGGCTCTTTGAAAGTCTTTCAAGCGGACAATATAAATTGCCACCCTTCCAGGAGTCATAGAATGCTTCTTCTTCTTTTTAATTCCAAACAACTCATGAGTAAACATTCAATTTAGAGATTTTTCTGGAGAGACACAAGCCAGATTGCATTACATACAATACACGATATGTGTTTGTGACAAATACAAGATCACACCTCGTACTCCATATTAATTAGGATGGAGAAACTAGCACATTATTGGGTTTCTAGCACACCCTGGGAACTAAATATTAATTTAGTGCAGCTGTAATATTAATTCCATCACAGAAACTTTTTTTAAAAAACCCTTCATGCATAGTTGCAGAGGCATGGGAGCAGCTTCCTCATGGCACAGTCTCACCCAGATTGTGAGATTATTGTGTCATTTCACACTGTCTGCACGTGAACGGCACAATCAAGTGGTCAAGGCTGATCATATAGTCTGATCTTTCCCAAACAAACAGCACTTGGCTAGCTAGGGGGGGAGGTGCCCATCACATGGGAAAACCCAATAGGATCATTTTCATTCCCTCCCACTTTTAATTTGTCTCCTCCTTCTCCCATGAAGAATAAATTGTGACCAAAGCAGCTGACGATAAATTTAAAAATCAAAACATACCAAAACAATACATTGATAAACTATTCAAACATTCCAATATTAATATTACAATGAACTATTCAGTGACATTGCATTTAAATAAGCATAATATAAACAATTCAGCAAAATCTTGTCTCCATGGATGTAATTTCAAAATTACACTACACAGACCCACTCTCATGGCGACATTGTTCATGCAACCACAGCTTGTTAAGATGCCATCATGGGGAAGGGGCTCCCAGTCCCATCCTACTGCAGTATGAAGCGTGTGTGAGGGGGGGAGGGGATAATATTGTATTAGAATCTACCATTCCCTATGAGAGGGATGGAGGAATGTGTAGCCCTCCACGTGCTGTTGGACTACAAATCCCATCATCAGTCACTATTGGCTATGTTGGCTACGGCTGATGGGAGTTGCAGTCCAACAGCAATTGGTGGGTCGCACATTCCTCACCCCTGCCCTATGAGCATATACTGAAAGGCCATGGAGAAATTCCACCCTGTTGCCATCCTTTCATTATTCTGACTGTGTGACACTGTGGTCCGAAGGTATTAAGACATAACATCCATGATAGACATTTGATCATTGGAAGGATAGGTGCAGGAGGCCTGCCTTCTTGGCAGGGATGGAGTTGGAACTCTTCTTTGGTTGAGATGATCCCATTGCTTCAGTGGAAACATCCTGGGTAAACCATTACTCTCAATGGGAAGAACAAATCTATCAGGCAGTCAACCAATCACTCAGTCATGCAGATGACTATGAAGTATAGCACAGTGACATCATGCATAGCACCATTACTTTTACTGCTTCCTTTTTATAATTTTTTAATCAGTGTTTTTTTATTTCTTCCCCAGTTTCTCCATCAAGCTATTTTGAAGCAAGGTGAAATAAATTATCAAAAGCCTTGACATCCGCTCTTTCCACCCTCATCTCCCCACTGGACCACTCTGCCAGCAGAGAGGCTTCTTGATAAAATTACTTCTTAAGTTTTGACAACAGTCAAAACACATTATTGTTCCATTCAAGCCACAGCAATGATGGCAAAGGCACAGCTTTTTCCCTACAGACTAGCCTGCTACTGCTGCTGCCATCAGTTGCCATCAAGCCAGTAATAACTCCAGTCGGCATTAACACAGCCAGTGGGAACAGCATTCTTACACACACACACCACCACCACCACCACCACCACCACCACCTCTTGTCTCCATGGGCAAGGACAACATACTACCAGTATGAAGGGTACATACTACCCCTGTCAATTCATCTGATTGGCGTGTCAGACTAAACTTTCATTCATCTACAGAGCCTGCTTGGTTATAAAAAGGAACAATGGTGTGGTCTTTTCTTTATCGGAAGATGCTGACTTAAATTGTTCAACAGGAGTTTCAGGTGAGGAGCGGGGGGGGGGTAATGACAGTGATCAGTACTTGAATTATAAGAGGGGGGCACCCATCCCTTTCCTTCTGTAGCTACTGTTTTCTTGGAAATGTACAGGGTGGTGGCATAATCTGACTTAAATTGATTAGCGGGGAGAATCAGGGTGGGGCCGGTGGATTTCACACACACCGTTCCCCACACACACACACACACATTTGATTACCATTTGAGCACTTGTAGTGATTTTGCGTAATCTGAGTATTGGTGCATTTGGCAAATAACAAGGCAGAAGTTTCACTTCGGCAATGCACTTCCTTATCGTTACACAGGCAGGTCAAGAGGACACCTCGAGATCCCTTGCTTCCTGCTCTGTGATCCATAACTCTTAAGATGTCTGTGAATACGGTGGTCAGTGTAGGTTGCCCTGAAGCAAGAGCTCTTAAGACCAGACAAAAGACTGTTGATGATAGCCTGTCATATTCAGGTGATGTGTCTCACTGGGACAGGGCTAGCATCAAGGCTGGGTTGGTTGGGCACCTGCCAAGGGCCCCCACCCCACCTGCCTCTTGCTCTGGCCCAGACAATGGTGGTGGTGAGAAGGAGAAGCCACTGCTCACTGGTTCTCTGCCTGTCAGGCAAGTGAGTTGTAGCAATGAGGAGGAGGAGCAGCAGCAGCAGCTAGTGGCAATGGCGATAAGAAGGTAGATAAGAAGGGAGGGGGCTCATTGAGGATGTCTTGCCCATCAGCATGAAAGCATGGAGCCAGCACTGCACTGGGAGCTAATATGGCCCAAGAAGGCATAAAGGGATGGATGGATGGATGGATGGATGGATGGATGGATGGATGGATATGATTCACTATAATTCTCCCGACTAGAGAAGGGTGAGCCGGGTCTGTTTGTAAGCCACTATACCAGCTCTAGTCTGAATCCCAGTGTTTTGAATCATGCACATATGTGGGTTTTTTTCCAAAAAGTCACCTGCCTCTTGCTCTGCAACATGTATTGAGGAAGAGAGAATCTGGAAAGTCCTTGAATATGCAGACAAATCAGAGAGTGCAGGTTTTGTTATCCCAAGAGCAACAGGAAAAAGCAAAGAGTGGAAAAAGCAAACATCAAGCAGCAAGAAACTGAATGAAAGCAAAAGTGATCAATGAGAATCTGAGGAGCTGATATAGTAGAGAAGATTGCAGTGACATTGCACCAACCTTAAGGAGAAGTTCATTCATAAGGGTTCTTTCCACCCCCTTTAAAATTGGGAGTTAGAAACATCTCATCAGAGCTTCCTTATAAAATTACATTTCCCCGAATCATTCCACTCAGCTTGAGACTACCACATCTGAACATGTTATGTAAGATTTTAGCAGCTGCACTATCCTGAATGTTCAGCATGTCAGTAGATGTGACAGGCATCTTGCAGAGCCCCCCCAAAAAACCCCAAGCAAGCAGGTAGAAGGCATACCTGTCCCCTTCATCAGCATGCATGAATCACACCGCAAAACTCACCCTCAATACTGAGAAGACCTGCAGGCACAGGAGAGGAAGAGCTCTGATTAATATTGATAAGAGGTGCTTCCAACATGGCTAAAGTGCTAATCAACATGACTCATGGGGGAGGTGATTAGAAATGATGATTATGTCCAAGGTGGAGCGTCCATGGCCCTGGGAATTCTGCATCATCAAAATCCAAACTCTACAAGAGGAAAAAATCCAGATTCTATGAACAGAATACTTAGATTCTGTTTCAGGGATATATTATATCAGAACAAATTTCCCATCCTGGATGGCCCTGATCATTTTTTTTAAATTTTATTTATTTATTATATTTATACCCCGCCTTTTTTCCTGCAAGGAACCCAAGGCGGCTTACATAATGCTCCTCCTCCTCTCCATTTTACCCTCACAACAACCCTGTGAGGTAGGTTAGGCTGAGAGTCAGTGACTGGCCCAAAGTCACCCAGTGAGTTTCATGGCCGAGTGGGGATTTGAACCCGGATCTCCCGAGTCCCAGTCCAACACTCTAACCACTACGCCACACTGGCATGAAATGTGGAATTAGACTTCCCTCTGGTGGGTCAGAGATTCCTGTCAATTCCACTTTATATGTTAAAAATGTGTAGGTTTCGAGTTCTCATGGATGCAGAGAAAAGTTTTAAATTGAGTCTACTTAGGTCTGGGCTTTCCAACAATGCCCAAAGGCACCAATGTGCCCACGGACACCTCTCTTGGCACCCACCAGGCTCCTTGCTCCTTCTGATTTTATTTTTCTTTAAAAAATTTAACTACTTCTTTTAAAACTGGGAGGGTGGCATGCTGCAAAGCGAACTGCTGCCCTCCAGCAACATCTTGGGCAAGTTACTTTTCTTTTAGTCTCACCTTCTGGGAAATGAGTGTTTGGTGACCAGCCAGACCTACCATGACCACCATTTTATGAATGGCTAAGCCCCCATGGCAACCATTTTGTGAGAGTGCCCACAGCACTCTTTTAAAATTCCAAATGTTCCCACTGACCCAAAATGGTTGGGGACTCCTGACTTAGGTGTTGTGTGGCTTTTTGTGGCGAAAGGACTTTTTTCCTAACAATAGTTCGCACTTTGCAGCATGACCATCAAAAACTACTCCTCTGTCCCATCAGCTGCCCATCAGTATCCTATAAGCCCTAACTTTTCTACTTTCCCATCATTTGCACTATTATGCAATTAGGACAGAATAACTGTTGTTACAATACCTGCAGATGCTGGATAAAGTTTCAGTCTACAATTTAATATGTGCATCAAATAGATGAGACCATTATTTCATTTATTAAATCAAACATTATTTACAAAAAATATATATGTTTAATTTGCATAGTCCAGCTCAGTGGTTCTCAACCTTTTGTTGCCCCACCATGCAGCCTTTTCACCATATGTCAGAATGTCATTCCCCCCCTTTCCAAGATTGTCTGACTCAAAAGTTGCATTCCAAATAATATGCATATAATATAGAATAACTATAAATGGAATATTTCCACAGATAACAAGTGAAATATTTATCTTTATTTTTAATTTAATTTAATTTTATCATACAATAAGGCGTGATGTCCTGTAGATTATGTACAATCTGTAGAATTGTAATTTGTAGTAAGATCAGTATTCCAACAGTTTGAGTCTGTGGTCCCAATCCCCCCCCGAAACCCTAAAATTCCCCCCTGGTTGAGAACCCCTGGTCTAGCTAATCTGTATCATTTTGTCCTGCTCACCTTTAACTGGCAGAATTTGACTTTCTTTTGGTCGTCATCACAGGACTGACATGGTGCTGGGAAGGAGTGTCCCCCCCCCCCTGATGTCACACTGGTAGTGCCCCTAAAATCCTCTTGGGTTCCCCAGACAGCCCTCTGCTCCCTTTGCCGCCACCACTAATCTCTTGGTGGTTTCCTGGTTTTTGTGTGTGCTTTTTCCCCCCTTCTAAAATATTAAATGCCCATCATAAGGCTTAGATACTGGTAGTCAGAGCTCTAAAATAAAATAAAATATGCTGATAATTTTGGGATTTGTGGGGCCCCTGCTCTTTTGCCTTTGGCCTTGCCCACCACTGGAATGGAGCCGCCGCTGATAGCTTCTCCAAAACAGAATGTGGCCCTCGGGTTGAAAGGGGTTCAACATTCCCGCCCTAAGGACTTGATGCCTTCGCCTTCAACATGTGGATGGACTCATTTGCGGAAGTCATCTTGAGCTTTTTGCTCTGTCCGCACATTTCTGTCCCACGGCTGTTCTCACCATGTGGCACACATTGCAGTCAGGGCCACAGAAGCTGACCCATGGAAGGATTGATGGATGGGACAGATGCTCCTTGCAATTCAATGATGATATCATTTTATGGTTTTGTGATTCCACAGAGGTTCTATCTCCATCAGGCCACTCTCCTGCTGAAATGTGTTGCCAGGCCACAGCTTACCCGGCTTACGGCAGCTGAACTCCAGGTCCAACATTTTCCCAGTTGTGCTGGAAGCAACATCAAGGGCCTCTTGGTAACTTCAGAAATGTGACATACTTTTGGCCTCCTTTGCCCTTCTTTTTAGCTACTGGCACATATGCTTGTTTTCTCTGCTAGTTAGATGGTCACACATATGATGCTGAAGTGTGCATGTCTGCCTGGTTTTATGCTTCCTGATAAAATTTAATTATGCTTCAGCTCTGCAGCATCCTGCCACTATCACCACAAGTTTTTTTAAAAAGAAATATTTCAAAACATTAGCACTGTTTTATGAACATTTAATGAGATCTCAAAGTTCACTCGCTGCCCTGTAGCAGAACAGTCTAACACAGCAATAACGCTTGTATGCTTGCTTCCCCATACCCGCTGCCCCTGTTTCTCTGGTTCTGGAGCTATTCAATGAAAGAAAGGTTGAATGGGCATCCCAGGAATACATAATGTGAAAGAAAGAAAGAAAGAAAGAAAGAAAGAAAGAAAGAAAAAGAGAGAGGGAGGGAAGGAGGGAGAGTAATGCATCAGTAAAACTCAAAAAGTGATGTCTGAGTGAGAATAATATTTAGGGGCTTCAACAAGACTAATCCAGTGGAAGTTGCCACTGAAGATCAAATGTCTTCTGAAATGGCCCAGCATTGCAAGATGTTGGAAGAAAGTCTTTCGTGGCAACCAAACTGCTCCGATCCACAGGTCCATCTCACTGTGCAGTGGACCCCATTGTATGATCAATATCAAAAAATGGCATTTACATTGCAGAATGAATGTTATAATAATGACATATTGTTTGTTTTCATCATAAAGTGTTCTCCTGTGCAAGAAGGACTGTGATGAATTAAACCATGAATTTATATACATGGCTGCAGGATCCAGTGTAGCCCAGTTTGGAATTATTTATCTTATGTCTTCTCGGAGCCATGCATGGACCAGAATAGTAATATTCAGAACTAAGCCTTCCTGCCAGAGTTACTTGGGGAATTTGTCCGCCACTTTTCTGCACTATTTATCTAATGCTGTCTCTTGCCCACTATAATTCTGCAAGCAATGGATGCACAAATTGAATCAAGCACACACGCACATGATCCAAATCTTTCAAAGGGGAAAAAAAAAACCTGAGCGGGAGCAGGAAGAAAACAATAGATTCATATTTAAATTAATGCTGATACACAATGAAGTTGTGCAGCATTGCAAAGGAGCGGGCTATTAGTTCTGGAATAACTTGGAAGGTTTTGCAAGGCATGAATTACTAATACAATTGAGCCTGATTTCACTTCCCGGTGATCTCATTTCAGTCCGTGTAGTTCAGCCCACTGCCGTTCAGCTCTGCAGAGTTTCTGGGAAACGTCAAGCGTGAGGGAGCTAATCATGGCAAAACCCCATTATCATGTGACAAGATCTCTGCCGGTGTTGGCTCCCAGTTTTTTAGGGCCCTTGGGTAGGGCAATCTCAATGGGCCCCCTCCCTCAGTGAGTCTTCTCACCGCCATTATCACCAGCTACTCTGGCTCCTCATCCTCTTTCTCATCATTGCTTGCTTGACAGGCAGAGGGCCAGTGAGCAAGTAGGCAGGGGCATCTACCACTCCTCCTTCTCACCACTACCATTGTCTGGGCCAGAGTGAGAGGCAGGTGAACAAGCAGGTTGCCATGGTGAAGAAGAGGAGCAACTCCAGGGGGCTCTTGTCAGTGGGCCCCTACTGGGGTATGGGCCCTCAGCAGATGCCCAACCATGCCTACCCTTGATGCCAGCCCTGATCTCTCCTTTAAGTCTAGTTCTGTTGGGGACCTCTGTTGCTGCCTATAAGACACCCAGCAGTCTATGCACTGTTTGTCTTGCAGTTAGAGAAGGAGTCCATTGAACCAGCTATAGTACAGTAATTATAGATACGATCGCCTCTAGATTACCTATTGTAGACAGAGATATGGGTATGGTCTGTGTGGCCACTAGATTACCACTCTTACTACTGGTATTGCTTGTTCCTCATAAGTGGGTCAGAGAGGCCATGCGACATTCAGTACTCACTGAATAGGTCTGTGTTATATAGGCTTGGCCTTGTCAACCTGACCCTATTCCAGATTTCAGTCTAGAACTCCTATTATGGCTATTGACCCTGCTTCCAAATTACCATGGACAGTGATGTAAACTCTCATTTACTGGCTCATGTTAGGGTGGCCAGGTGTCCTACTTTATAGAAGACAATCCTCTATTTGGGAGAGCTGGCAGAGGACAGTCCTCTATCTTAAGGTGTCCTTTATTTGAAGAGATCATGTATCCAGTCTGGTTTAAAGTCAAAGAACCATAAGTAGGGAGAGTAGGGGCCTTGAAGTTGCCTATCAACACTTAAGCACCTCGACAGCAGACTGAGCAGACACACAGGTCATCGAGTCAGACTTTTCCACTATGGTGTGAAGTATTGTATTTCTGTATAAATTACATTAAAAATTTCATATGCAAATGTTATACACATTGGTGTTTTCTTTTGTCCTCTTTTTTGGTGATGTGTAAGTGGTGCTTTTAGTGCATGCCTTACGCCAGGGTTCCCCAAAGCAGCACCTCCAATGGCACCTGCACAGCTCTTCAGTTCCTGCCCCCTTCACACACACAAAAATTAATTTAAAAATTGAAAAAAGTTAGGACACCAGGTTCACCTTCCTGTTCCTCAACCCACCAGTGATAAGCTTGTCAGCGGGCAAGAATAGAAAGCAAGGGGAGGGAAAGAGTGAGGCTACAGGCTATGAGGGGGAGAAACAGAGAGGTGGGGAGAAATAGAGAGGCTAGAGACTGAGAGTGGAGAGAAACAGCAAGATAAAGGGGTGAGTGGGAGAGAAAGAGCAAGGCTAGGGGCTAGGAAGGGACAGAAAGAAGAAGGCTAGGGATGGGGCAGGGAGAGAAATAGTGAGGAAAGGGGTTTGGGGAGAGAAATAGCAAGGCTAGAGGCTGAGAGTGGAGAGAACAAGAGAGAGAGCAAAGGGAAAAGGTCTGTCTGAATGGAGGAAGATTGGGCAGGCCAGGAAGCAACTCTTTCCATTTCCCCCTCCCTCCCAGCCTCTAGCCTCACTATTTCTCTCCCCACTCACCTCTTGACTAGCCAGCCACCCACGGCAGCCATGATGTGACTAGTCACATCCACCATGGGGGCCAACTTGTGGTGGTGCCCACAGCAGTTTCTCAAACTCCCAGATGAGCCCATGGGTCCAAAAAGGTTGGGGACCCCTGCCTGATGCTAAAGGACTGCAACGTTGGCTGAAGAGATTGTGCTAGGTGTTTGGTCAGTTCCCTTAAATATCTTCGTGGTTCAGTCTGCCCAAACATCACATTGGGCGTGTTCGCACGACACAGGAACCGTGGGGGAGCAGAAGTCCCGTTCCCGTGTCATGCGAACGCCGACCGGGGGCGCCCCCGCAGGACAGCCGTGCACGGGATGCACGCAAAGTGACCATGGTCGGTAGAGGGGTAAGCCCCTACCACGTGTGGCCACCCTGCCGTGCAAACAGCGGGCAGCCATCCCGCGGGGGCCGCCGCTCCAGCCTATAGGGGCAAACAGCCCCTCTGGGCATCCCAGGCCCCGCCCCCTAGCGCTGGGAGGCCCGCACTGAGGTGCGGGGACTGCCGGCTCCACCGGGGTTTGCCCACGCGCGCATGGCGCAGGTCGTCTGCAGCGCCCCGCTGGACCCTGCGGATCGCCCCATGGTGCCTCCCCTGCCCGCAGCCTGGGTCGTGCGAACCGGCCCATTGTCTTCATTTTCTGAAGACATAGACTTTCATAGATCATAGATGGGGTGCTTCAAGATGGAGGGGTCCTAGCGCTAACAAGCAGAAGGGATTGCACAGCTATTCCATCTTTTCTTACTTAATGGATTTCCTGTGGTAAGAAAAATGGCAGAAGAAGTGGATAGGAAACACAGGAAGATGACAAGCAGATGATGACAACACCTGGAGCCCACGTAACATTCCATGAATGAGGCAGGGCAATATCCCATTAAGAGCTTCAGTAAGAAGCATCCCAGCCCTAAGCAGGGATGGGGACTCGGACTCAAGGACTCGACTCGTGAGTCGGACTGAGTCCCCCCTCTGACTCGACTTGGACTCGAGTCCCAATATTTTTAATGGGACTCGAGACTCGACTCGGGACTCGAGACCAAGGACTCTTTAACATCCCTGGGCTGTGCCAGGAGTGGAGAGGAGCATGATTGCCGGTGAAGAGCACATGGAAGCGAGGTGTGCCGCTGCTCGGCCACTATGGATGGCTACCAGGAGTGCAGCCCCAACAGTGTGTCAAGATTTATTTTGATTGATGTATTGTGTACTTGGGAGAGGCAGAAGAAGGACCTGAGATTACTCTGTGTGGCTGCTCTGAGTGTGTTTCTGGTTCCAGCAAGTTCATCACCAGTGGAACGGGTGTTCAGTGAGGGTGGAATTGTGATGAGATCTCACCGTTCCAGAATGGGGGCCAAACATTTAGAAAAAATCATGTTCCTCAAATGCAGTGCTTCTCAAATAGTGGGGCGGGGCCCCCAGGGGGGGCGCGAGGCTCCGTAAAGGGGGGCTCGTTTGACCTCAGTTAAAAGTTTTTTTTAATATTGTGTTCCTTTAAATCCTGTGCTCCTTTAAATCTTTTCTGCTACAGTTAATAAAGCTATTCTTTGTTGTAAATTGATCCACATTTCTTTCTTTTTTTATTCTCTTATACGTTAATAAGGATACAGTGTTATGCAGAGGTGTACTTATAACAATTTTATAGACAAATGATACTATTTACAGTCGCGCGGGGGGGCGCGAAATGTTTTCTTCTTCCTAGGGGGGGCATGACAGAAAATAATTGAGAAGCACTGCTCAAATGCAACGTGGATAAGTTTTAGGAAGTGCAGCAAGTTTATTTTTTAAAATCATTTTTCTAAAATGCAACCTTTCAGACATTTTGGGTTTGGCTGCCTCTGCCTGCCTGTCTGGGGTTCCCAGCCTCCTCTGCCTGCCTGGTCTCTTCTTGACCAGTTCAACAGTTGAATTGTCCAAGACAAAGGCCTCTGCCTGCCTGCTTTGGGGTTCACTGCCTCCTCTGCCTGCCTGGTTATTTTGGGTTTGTCTGCCTGGTCTGTTCTTGCCAAAATCAGTTGCAGAGTTTTGAAATAAAAAGGCACACTTGTGCCTAGAATTTATTTAAACCACACATCTGAAGTAGCCTTATTTTGTTGGGGAAAAAAACCCATTGATTTTAATAGGGACTCGTGGAGTCAGCTTTGGGAGTGACTCATGACTCGTGACTCGTGAGTCACCATTTTGGACCAAGGACTCGGACTCGAGACTCGGGTCCAAAGACTCGTGACTCGACTCATGACTCGAGACCAAGGACTCTTCAACATCCCTGGCCCTAAGATGCATGGGGCCCAGAGCTTCCAATGACTCCCATTTATTTTGCTACCAGCTTGATTCCATTCACAAAGATCACATAACAAGGATCTGTGCCACAACAGTAGTGGTGGTGGTGGTGACGGAGGAGGAGGAGGAGGAGGAGGAGGAGGAGGGAAGGGAAGGGAGAAAGAAAGAAAGAAAGAAAGAAAGAAAGAAAGAAAGAGTTAGATTTCCCTTGCCAGGTCAATTACATGCCATCCAACATTTCTCAGGTGAAAACAAAGACATCCTGGTGTACTGCTACATTTCTATCCTTACATGAAGATTCACTGCCTGCTGCCCCAGCACACTATAGCCCTATGCAGGTTTTCCCCTGCTCACAAGTAAGGCAAAAGTGTGTAGGGGGACATGAGTGCAGATGTAAGCCCCACCCCCAATGTCCCCATGCACCTGGCTTCCATTTGAACACGCTTACAGAGCCTGATGCAGACCTTCCTGCTCAACGCCTGAAGGTCTGACTGACAGCTGGGTGCAGGGGGACATTGGGGCTTACATGCTCACCCAA